>WNYA01000162.1:234935-248929 GCA_019512145.1 Engystomops pustulosus | reverse complement strand
CACTGACCCATCATTACATCACTACTGACAATAGATGATGTCACAGCTTATCTCCTCCCTCTTCCTGTACAATGTCTTCTATATAGATAACACTGACCTATCATTACATCACTACTGACAATAGATGATGTCACAGCTTATCCCCTCCCCCTCCCTGTACAATGACCTCTATATTCCAGATATGACCTCTCCATGCATGACCCCTCCATGCATTACCCCTAGAGACATGACTCCTCTGTGCATGACCTCTCCAGACATGAACCCTCCAGATATGAACTCTACATGCGTGACCCCACCATGCAATAGCCTTACAGACATGACTCCTGCATGCATGGCCCTTCCATGTATGACCTCTCCACACATGAGCTCTCCATGCATTACTCCTCCGGGAATAAACGCTAAAATCTGAGCACTTCAGGCATGGCCCCTAAAGACATAACCACTACCGGCACGGCCCCTTCAGTACGGACCTCTACAGATCTCTCTCTAGATTGGAGGGGTTATGTCTGGAGAGGTCATGCCAGTAGGAGTAATGCATGGAGAGGTCATGTCTGGAGAGGTCATGCATGGAAATTGCAGACTACTTGTCATACCTGACTGTTGTCTTACCCAGTGTATCTATTTAAGTGCAGCTATTAAGTGCACAACAAGAATTATACCAGAATGTACAGTATAGACTATGCCCTTTGAATCCATCATCATCTTCAATGTCATCACTTTCACCTGCTTGCACGATCACTCATTTCTCTCATCCACAGGTATGTCTACTTCATTTGGCACCATAAGTCCCAGCATCTCTTGCTGTACTGTTTTTCTCTGCACCTTATTGGTATATGTCAGTGATGGCAAACCTTTTAGAGACCGAGTGCCCAAACTTCAACAAAGACCAGCTTATTTCTCGCAAAGTGCCAACACAGAAATTTATTTGTGATTTATACTCCCTGCTCTGTCACAGTTTTCATTGATACCAGCACCTGAGGCACCAATATAGCAGAAAATATTCCCAGGTAGAGCTGTCACTTTAAAATACCTCTGTGCACAGCAAGTCCTGGGCTGTCTGGGACTGCAGGAAGATACCTGGAGTCATCTCTGGTGATGGCCTGAGTGCCCACAGAAAGGGCTCCGAGTGCCACCTCTGGCACCAGTGCCATAGGTTAGCCATCACTGGTATATGTGAATGTATATCGGTTTCCTTGTTCTCCCGGGAGACTTCCTGACCCCTTTCTCTATCTCTCTGTCCTTCATATAAACTGATTTGTCCTGGGTGTGTAAATTGCAGACTACAGGTCACACCTGACCGTGGTCTTCTCCAGTGCATCTTTGTGCACAACAGAATTGAACCAGAAGCTTCCATCAGGTCCACTGTGCACCAAAAAATCCTCTGCTACTTGTGTAAAAAGTGAATGTGTTCTGGAAAGGAGACCTCACCCAAGGAGGACCACGATTTTTAAAGTGCTGCACATCTTCACAATTATGGAGCACCTGAAGCCATGAATGAGGTCAGAGCCGGTACACGTATGATGCACTGCCGGTCTTAATGCAGCCCCCGCCGTGTTCAGCATTAGCAAAACCGGAGCAGAAATCTCAGCAAATTTACTCTACATCCCACATATTGGCCAAAGAATCTCCCACCAGCATCTTGGGAACGGTCCAGCGTTACCTCAGTAACATGAAACTCCACCACTTCACCGTGCACAAAGAGCTCTACAGGATTAACCGCTCGGCATCCATTCACATGGATTATTCCTTTTATTTTTGGATTTTTTTTTGGTTATTTACTTTCCTCTAGAGATCACATGACCACATACAGCCTCACATTAGATATCTATATCGCAGTCTAAGCCTCCACATTGTAGCAGCGTGTGCCGAGAGTATCTAAGATAGCTTCAGAGGACACCGTCCTACAGGGTCTGGTCCCTCATCTGATCTCCATAGTGATAAGGAGGTTGTGACAACTCCATTAAAACATTATAAAAAACTGTGATGTAACTGAAGAAAAGTAAAACTTCCGTTTATCCAAATTCTAGTCTTGATCATTTATAGTCACCTACCAGGAACTATGGGCTTGGATTTTTAAGGGTGGGCAAATCGGCACCTACTTTCATAAGTATTTTGGCCTGCATCCCCTCTACTATACTATAAAATTAAGTCAGGGATAAAACTTTTAAGCCTCTGACTCTATACCAAACATTGAATGGTTTGAGGGATTCGGATGTCTCCTTCTTGACCTCTCCTCTTGCCTCAGTAGATGTGGAGTAGAAAGTATTTGAAGGTAACGTGATGATACTCTGTCACCACTTCTTCTATGGTGGTGGATGGTGCCCCTTCTAGGCCACCATAGTCCCATCTATCTACTACCCTGGTTATGACATGATGGAAGATTCTCCATGTCTACCTCCAACATCTCCAGTCTATAACCTGAGTCTGTAGCCATAGAGCAGCTCCCAACCTGGTGCTTCCCTGGTTATGACCTATTCTGGGGACCAGCTGATCCCACCACTTCACCGTGCACAAAGAGCTCTACAGGATTAACCGCTCGGGATCCATTCACATGGATTATTCCTTTTATTTTTGGAATTTTTTTGGTTATTTACTTTCCCCTAGAGATCACATGACCACATACAGCCTCACATTAGATATCTATATCGCAGTCTAAGCCTCCACATTGTAGCAGCGTGTGCCGAGAGTATCTAAGATAGCTTCAGAGGCTTTCAGGGTCTGGTCCCTCATCTGATCTCCATAGTGATAAGGAGGTTGTGAAAACTCCATTAAAACATTATAAAAAACTGTGATGTAACTGAAGAAAAGTAAAACTTCTGTTTATCCAAATTCTAGTCTTGATCATTTATAGTCACCTACGAGGAACTATGGGCTTGGCTTTTTAAGGGTGGGCAAATCGGCACCTACTTTTATAAGTATTTTGCCCTGCATCCCCTCTACTATACTATAAAATTAAGTCAGGGATAAAACTTTTAAGCCTTTGACCCTATCCAAACATTGAATGGTTTGAGGGATTCGGATGTCTCCTTCTTGACCTCTCCTCTTCTATGGTGATGGATGGTGCCCCTTGTAGGCCACCATAGTCCCATCTATCTACTACCCTGGTTATGACATCCATGATGGAAGACTCTCCATCTCTACCTCCAACATCTCCAGGCTATAACCTGAGTCTGTAGCCATAGAGCAGCTCCCAACCTGGTGCTTCCCTGGTTATGACCTATTCTGGGGACCAGCTGATCTGTGACATAGCTGGTGATGATGGTTTCTCCTCCAAACCTGGTTCTACCCTAGTTATGAAGTCCATGATGGAGGACTGTACCTATGGCCATGCCCTGTATACCTCCAACATCTCCGGTCTGTAGCCAAGGATCAGCTCCCAACCTGGTGGATTTCCTTGTCATTTAGGAAGTTTAGTGAAGGTTCCTCTCCAACCTACAGGTGAGTACAGCCCTTCTGATAACACCATCACCGAGAACCTGAGACTTCCCTGGCATTGCATTCCCATGTGACACATAGGGGCACATTTACTAAGGGTCCGAATCACATTTTTCCGCCGGGTTTTCTGAATTTTACCATTTTAAGGCGAGATGCCCAGGGTTTTTGGCGCACGCGATCAGATTGTGTTGCATCGGCGCTGGCTTGAAAGCGACGAAAAACGGGTGGTGTGGCCGTCGGAAAACCCGACAGATTTGGAAAAATTGTGCCATTTTTTTTTTAAAAGTGTCGCTTGACACGCACCAGGAAGAGGAAGGTGAACTCCGGCGGACCTCGGCGCAGCAGTGACACCTGGAGGACATCGGGCGCACAACTTTAGAGAGTCGCCAGAAGACCAGAATCCTCGTCGGAGAAAGCACCGCTGGACCGCGACAGGACAGGGTAGGTAAATGATACCTCCAACATCTCCGGTCTGTAGCCAAGGATCAGCTCCCAACCTAATGGATTTCCTTGTCATTTAGGAAGTTTAGTGAAGGTTCCTCTCCAACCTACAGGTGAGCAAAGCCCTCCCGATAACACCATCACCAAAAACCTGAGAATTCCCTGGCATTGCATTCCCATGTGACACATAGGGGCACATTTAATAAGGGTCCAGGGTTTTTGGCGCACGCGATCAGATTGTGTTGCATCGGTGCCGGCTTGCGTGCGACGAAAAAACGGGTGGTGTGGCCGTTGGAAAACCCGACAGATTTGGAAAAATTGCGCCATTTAAAAAAAAAAAAGTGTTGCTTGACACGCACTTACATGCACCAGGAAGAGGAAGGTGAACTCCGGCGGACCTCGCGCAGCAGTGACACCTGGAGGACATCGGGCGCATGACTTCAGAGAGTCGCCAGAAGACCAGAATCCTCGTCGGAGAACGCGCCGCTGGATCGCGACAGGATCGGGTAAGTAAATGAGCCCCATAATCTTCTCTGGATTTGTGGCATTTTTCCCTCTGACTTCTCCTTATAAGGTGAGTTATTGATATTTCCTTGTGGCTCATGTGCCCTTGGTCGGTGCAGGGAGGGCGGATGCCGACAGTAAATATTTCCGGAATAGTAAAAGAAAAAATTCCAGAGGGAATGAGAAAAAAAAAAGAAGCTGTCGGAATTTGTGGAGGTGATTTCTGATGCTGCTAAAGGTTGAGTAATTGCGGAGCACAGACGTTAATGTGGTGGCATTTAATGTGTGAGGACATAATGGGGACACCTCTCTGGGTGACACTTCTACTACTTTAATTTTATGCCTCCTGATCGCAACGCGGGTAACAGGCTGCGCCCAGGAAAGACAAAGGAAAGTGAGAAAATTCATCTCATGGGCATCGCTAGTGATCCTAATGTGTTTAGTAAGGGGGATGACTCCACCAGGAGGTGACGGAGAGTCCTCTGGATATAGTCACAGTCACAGTATACACCACGCGGGAAGTGCTACAGGCAGGAGACACTGCACCGCACAGCCACGGATCCAAATTGACCATCCTGTGCGGTCACAGCGCACGGTTTTCCTTTCACCGTGGACACAAATTATACACACGTTTCCTATACATCACGGTGCCATTAAGTGTATGGGGAAGGGATCAAATACGAGGGCTTGCACTGATCACAGTGTTAACCCTTTAAATGCCTCGGTATTCATGCGTTCTAGGGTTTACTCTGTCGTCTCATTCAAGGATAGATAATATCTGAAGCCATCTCACCTGAATTGACCACATCAACACCTAGTAAGATGCAACTTCCCGCTAAACTTTTTTGCCAGGAGTCTTGTTCTAGATAGTGTTTCTTCTCTGATTTGAGGCCTCGTCCTTCATGAGGCATAATAATGCGGAGTACCTGTGTATGAGTCTGACAAATTGCAATTAGAATTTCCATTCAGCCCGTTATTGAAGGGCTCTGAGTGGCTCTTGTTTCCTGCGCTCGTTACATTCGCTTTTGTATATGTCTTCCGGCTCATTCTCTCCTGTGCAAGATGTCGTCTCCATTGAAAACATTAAGGGGTGGCAGGACTGGTGGAAACACTGTTGTATTGTCTGTATTTGCATTGGGGTGTCGTGGAGTGCAATGCTACGCGGGCTGCACATTTACCAACAAGCTCCCACTAATGATGAACCTCGTCTTCGATGACGCTCAATATAGTGAGGATAAAGGAACACACAACCTTTTATGATGAATAGTAGCTATATTATGTTTTAGATGATACAATGCAAAGGATCAGGTTGTGTGTTACCTGGTCTTACGTAAATGGTTCTAGATGTGAACCGAATGCTGCAAAGTATTCCAAGAATTGTGGCTGGGACAAGTAGAATATGGGTCTTACAACAATTTCTTTCAGTTTTCTAGAAATTTTGGGTGGTCATAAATTTTCATCACGGGACAGTTCAAATACCCATCTAACCTGGGAACCTTCGAATACGTCGTTAGTATATAGACCTTAGATATAACTACCATCATGCTGACGCTGGTGGCGTACAACCATCTGTATTTGGCCATTCTATAAGAATCTAGAGACCATCATTGAAGACTTGACAATTATGATCATTTGGTAGAAGGGTGTTCAGAGAATGCTTTATTTTACCCAATATCCCTTACGTTTCTCTTCCAACCTCCATAGTTTCTTACCCTTGTATCCCAGTTTACATTATTACATATGTATCTTGTTCAGCCTTTCAAGATGTATCAATAATTCTTGGCTTTCTTAGACATCATTTTCTTGGTATCCTATCTATTTAGTTCTACGAGCCTTTGGATCTGCAGGAGGCCCTTTGGGGGTCTAAAAAGTGTTGCTTCCCCATTGGAAGCGAAATTCGTCCTGTTAAACAATACAGTGTAGTTGCAGTTGATTGATTGACAGGAATGAACCCAAACCATCCTTGAGACTCCATAGACCCCTGCTCCTCCATGACTGCTCTTAGGTTCCATGTTTCACATCTCGTAAATGTGTCCCTTCATTACATTTTTTCCTTTGTGAACTTTATATTTTTTGTTTCACAATGCTCATGTGCTGTTTTAACCCGAAAGAGGGAATTACACCCATGGTTAGGCTGTCCATTGCAACTGCCATGCTATCACTCATGAATCACCGCTCATACTATCACGCTCATGTATGTTTCCCTAAGAGGTGACCACCAATGGTTCTGTTTTGTCCCTTGCAGACTGCCATGCTATCCACGTCATGAATCACGCCATACTATCACGCTCAGGTGCTGTTTACCCTAAAGGGTGAACCACCCAATGGTTTGTTTGTCCATTGCAGACTGCCAGGCAAGCATTTGGTGGTGCACTGGCTTCATGATGTCAGGATAAGATCTGAGTAAATTCTAGACATAAGGATTATTCTTCTGTGGTTTGGTTCAACCAGTTTTGGTCTGCCCCAGCCCTGAATCATGGATAGGGCATACCATCTTCTGCCGGCCCTGTCCCTCCTCCCGCGGACTCTGGTGGACAGACATACATCTCATGGAAAATAGGCAGCCTCCATCTCTGGGCATTAGATCAGGGTGTCGGGATTGATTACATTCGGGAGATGTAGACTCATGGCATGCCGGGTATTATCTTTCATTGATTCAACACTTCTCTTATGGAACGACTTTGGGAAGGTGAATCTTATTTTAACCTTGTCGCTCCTTGGAGGCCCAATTGAAGCTTTTACTGCCTTTCAAGTCTCGGTCGGACTTTGATTCCCCGGCCTAGAACTTGTACCGAGCCTGGCACTGTTTTATTTTCTCCTTTCGTATCAGACAGATGAGCACCTGTTGCCAGACAGCATCCTAGAAGAGAAAGGGTCCCCTCCCCCCAAAAAGTGCAATACACTTTCCTCCCTCTCCGATAGGACACACTAATGTGTTGTGACTTTGCATGCACGTGCCTCGTTGTTTTTTGTCTGTGACGGAGCGATAGACTCGTGCCCTATATACTCTTTGTTTTGGTTGGTTTTTTCTCCCACTGTACATAAGATGACTGTGATGGGTTCCTCCAAGGTTTTTTCGTGTTGTCCTGTTCACCTTATTTCGACACTCTGCTAAGGATTTGTGTCCACTTCTCCTCCGCTTCTTGCTACACAAACTGGAACGGAGCGTTTGACAGATAATGGTTTCTGAAACTGTGACCGGGCAGCGCGTTTCTTCTGCTTTATCTGTCACAATTGCTTACGTCTTCTTTCTCTTGTCACATACTTTCTAACATTCAAGTAAAAAGACCATTTAAATCACCGCCAAACTGTAGACTCTGGTCCATAGGGGTTATAAGTCTCTGGTGTTTGGATATCCCCCTACGTTGTAAGAACGCACTGACATTGCACATGATAAATGGAAATGGGGGTCGGGTGTTCTTACAAATGTTGCTTAACTGCCCTTAGCATCGGCCATGGGATCATTCAACTTTCAGATGATCTCAAAGAGCCCCGAGAGCATGTTCCGAGGTCTCATTGAAGCCGGAGGACACCCATTCAATAAAACTTTTCTTTTTTGATACTTTTTATGAACTTGTATGACAACTGGCTGTAACATGTGCCCCAATCATATTTGCCAAATTGTTGCATCAACCGGCAATAACCTAAGCGAGAAAAGGGAGGTGGAGGTGAGAAAAATTGAGTCCTTTGGCCCTGACCACTGGTGATGTGTAAGGCGGATACAAAAAGGGTGATTTTTGCATTTTTTGAGTATTCCGTTCCTTATACTTGTTATCCATATATGATCATATTCTGGAAAAAAAAAAGAAAAGAGACCGTATAGTGGCCATAGCACTTAACCCTTCCCAGAATTCCCTATACGAAAACCAAGCGGAAAGGGACACCCTAGGAAACGTTCACTCCATTCTCCAAGTCTCAAGACTGAGCGGGTCACCTAAGGACAAACGCAGTACAAAATCGCAATAGCATAGAATAGTCAGAGCACAAGCCAATGGCCGTGATACCAGGAGGCACCTCAGAATTACACAGTGATTGGAGTTTTGCTTATTAAAGAGACTTTAGTCAGATCCTCTGTGAATAGTGGAAAGGATTAATGGTGATTCAGAGACCCAGCCCCAAACTTGACTGAGAAAAACAGAGTGCGAATTGATAATGTGATTAATAGAGACCGTCATAACATCAAGGTTCAGGAGAAAGACTGCGTGTGTATAACTAATTCATCAAACCCAGCACGTTTAAAAAACCCAGTTCACACCAACAAGAATGATTAGCCCTCATCAGCAAATGCAGCAACCGAGAATGGCGTCCGACACGGATGATACAACACCTGATTTTTGTCTGGCGAGTACCTCTACCTCAAATCATGGTAAACCATGGGCAACTTCACCCACCATGAATAATACTAAATATAGATAATTCCTTATTTTATAGAGCGGCACGACAGATACCGCAGGGCTGCAGCAACAGCGCTGCCTCAGATCAGTCCCTGTCTCCATGGGGCTCTCAATCTAATCAACCCTACCATAAATGATTTGTAATGTGTGAGGAAACCTGAGGACCGAGACACCCACCAAACACTGAGAGAAGTACAAACTTTTGCAGATGTTTACCCTGGGACTTGACCCTCAGGAGCCAGTGTGCAAGGCTGTAATGCTACCTACGGAGCCACCATGCTGCAAGGCTGCAATGCTAACCACTGATCTTCCGTGCTGCCCCGACATACTATGGTAATCTTCTTATATTTTTTTCCGTGGCGCCGTCCGTCTGAGATAGTTACTTCTATCTCCAGACCAGGGCTGTCTAGTTTAGCTTGACTGTGTCAGATGTTCCGCTGCGGATAAACTGTCCACCAATTTGTCCATTTCCACATTGGATAAAAAAAAAAAAAAAATCAGCCAGCATAATGAAGAAACAAGACCAATTGTGTGAACAGTTGCACCAATTGAAGCACTAAGAAATAGGAGAATGTTTCCTACTCTAAGTTTATAAGACCGGATTAGACGATCGTCAGTTGTGACTTCTCCACCTAAACTCTAGGATAGTTACTAGTTGTGTAGGAATTGTTAGACGTTTAGAGACAAGAGAAGGTAACAATCAATAACAAGGAATCGGTTTTAATTTCCTTCCCAGTCTCTGAATAGATGTGACTTTCAGTTTTCCTTCCCCGGTACCTGGAATAAGATACATCCCTACCCGTATGACTCCTCTAATAACAGAGGAGCCTTAACCTTGTGGAGGCCGAGCAAGTGTGAGAGTCTCACATCAATCGTGTATATACTGGTTCCAATTGTGCGACAAATATGTCAATAGCGTTCTCGTACTTACATCACATACTAAACCGGAAAACCACCCGGAACCTTCCGCCAAACATAATTATGTTTCCAGTAAGTTCTTTGTGTAGCCCAAGAAAGAAGTGACCCGTAATAGAGGACAAGAGAGCCCTAGAACCCGAGGAGGTGACAATATCTACAGGATTACAGACAAATTAAAAACATGTTATTCCTACTAAGTCAACTTTTAAGAAATCCTAGATAGCAGTAACCAGAATATAACTACTATAATACTGCCCCCTATGTACAAGATATAACTAACTATAATGACTGGCCCCCCTATGTAACCAGATATAACTACTATAATACTATCTTCCCCCTATGTTACCGGAATTAACACTATAAATAAATACTGGCCCCCTATTTACAGGGATATAAACTACTATATCCTCCCCCCCTATGTACGGATATAACTACTATACTACGTCCCCCTAGGTACAGAATATAACTACTATATACTGCCCCCTATGTACAAGACTATAACTATATAATACTGCCCCTAGTACAAGACTATAACTACGATAAACTGCAACCCTATGTACAAGAATATAACTACTAAATACTGCTCCCTATGTACAAGCAATGAACTACTAGAATACTGCCCCTATTACAAGACTTAACTACTTAATACTGCCCCCTATTTTCAGGAATCTAACTATATAATACTGCCCCCTATGTCACGAAATATAACTACATAATCCTGCCCCCTATGTACAGGAATAATAACTACTATAATACTGCCCCCCTATGTTCAGGATATAACTACATATACCGCCCCTATGTACAGGAAGATAACTACTATAATACTGCCCCTATGGTACACGAATAATAACTACTATAAACTAATACTTGCCCACCTATGTACGGGAATTACTACGATAATACTGCCCTCCTTAGTACAAGAATATAACGACTAGAAACTGCTCCTATGTACAAGATTATAACTACTATAATACTTTCCCCATTTACAAAATCTACCTACTATAAGACTGCCCTATGTACAGGATATAACTACTATAATACCACGCCCCTATGTACAGAATATAAACTATAATACTGCCCCCTATGTACAGGGATCTAACTACTATACATACTCCTCCTATGTACAAGAATCTCAACTACTATATACGTCCCCTTGTACAGATATAACTACTTATTAATCGACTGCCCCCCCTATGTACTAGGAATATAACTGCTATAATACTGCCCCTATGTACCAGAATAAACTACTATACATACTGCCCCCTATTACAAGAATATCGACTAATACTGCTCCCTATGTGACAATAATATATCTCTCTATACGCCCCCTATGTCAAGAATATACCCTAACTATAAACGCTCCCTATGTCCCAACTACTACTATAGTACTGCCCCCTATGTACACCAATAATATACTACTATAATACTGGCCCCCCTAGGTACGAATAAACTACTATATACGCCCAAAGACCCTATTACATGAATATAAACTACTATAAGACGCCCCCTATGTCAGGGATATAACTACAATAATACTGCCCCTATGACAGGATCGAACGACTATAATACTGCCCCCTATGTACATAATATAACTCTATAATACTGCCCCCTAATGTACACGTAAATACTACTATAATACTGTCCCCCTATTACAGGAATTAACTACGATAATACTGCCCCCTATGTCAGGATATAACTCTATATACAGCCTCCCTATGTAACAGGGATATAACACTATAATACTGCCCCCTATTGTACAAATATAACTACTATAATACTGCCCCATATGTACAGGAATTAACACTATAATACTGCCCCTATGTACAGGAAATACATCTAAACTCCCCCTATGTACAAGAATCTAACTCCTCTAATACTGCCCCTATGTACACGATATCACTACATAATACTGCCCCACCTAAGGTACAACAGACTATAGCTACTATAATCTGCCCCCTATGTACAGGAATAGAACTACTTAATACTGCCCCTAGGTACAGTAATATAACTGCTTATATACTTGCCCCCTCTGGTACAAATATAACTACTATAATACTGCCTCCTATGTACAATAATATAACTACTTACTACTGCCTCCTATGTAACGAATAACTACTATAATACTGCCAGGCCCTCTGTACAAGAATATAACTACTATAATACTGCCCCCTCTCACAATATATAACTCCTATAATACTACTTGCCCCCTATGTAAAGAATATAACTTCTAGAAAATACTGCCCCCTATGTACAAGAATATAACGCCTATATACTGCCCCCTATGTACAAGAATATAACTACTATATACTGGGCCCCCTATGACAGGATATAAACTTATAATACCTGCCCCTATGTACAGAAATTAACTGCTTAATACTGCCTGCCCCCTCTGGTACAGAATATAACTACTCTAAACTGCCCCTTGTACCATAATATAACACTATGAATACTGCCCCTATGTACATAATAATAACACTATATACTGCTCCTCTGTACAAGAAGATATCTACTATAATACTGCCCCCTATTACAATCATATAACTAATTCTATATACGCTTCCTAGTACAAGAATTAGTAACATACTATATACTGCCCCCTATTAAAAATATTCCTACTTAATACTGCCCCTATGTACAATATCGACTATAATACTGGCCCCCTATGTACAGGAGATAACTACTATACATACTGCCCCCTATGGCAGGAATATAACTACATAATCCTGCCCCCTATGTACAGGACTTAACTACTATATACTGCCCCTATGTACAAGAATAGA
The DNA here is from genome assembly GCA_019512145.1 of Engystomops pustulosus. Taxonomy (NCBI): domain Eukaryota; kingdom Metazoa; phylum Chordata; class Amphibia; order Anura; family Leptodactylidae; genus Engystomops; species Engystomops pustulosus. The sequence goes on along the minus strand of WNYA01000162.1, from coordinate 236,457 downwards.
CTACTATTGCCTCCCCCCTATGTACGTGAAATCTACTAGAATACTGTCCTAATGTACAAGAATATAACTACTATATAAAAACTGGCCCCCTAGTACAAGCATATAAATACTAATACTGCCCCTGATGTAGCAGAATCTAACTACTATAATACTGGCCCCTATGTACAAGAATATATCACTATGAATACTGCCCCCTATGTCCGAATATACTACTATTATATGCCCAATAGCTACTGCCCCCCTATGTACAGGTATTAACTACTATATCCTGCCCCCTATTACCAAATATAACGACTATAATACTGTCCCACCCTTGTACAAAGAATATAACTATAAGCTACTATACAATACTGCTCCCTATGTACAGGAATATAACTACGATAATACTCTGCCCCTATGTCAGGAATATAACTAACTAGATACTGCCCCTATGTACAAAATACTCATAACTACTATAATTAATGTCCCCTATTACAGAAGAACTCTATAATACGTCATACTGCCCCTATTACAAGAGATAACTACTAAATCTGCTTCGGCTCCCTATGTACAAGGAATATAAAACTACTATAATACTGCTCCCCTATGTACAGAATATAACTACTATATACTGCCCCTATATGTACAGGAATATAACTACTTCTACTGTGCCCCTATGTACAGAATATAACTACTATCATACTGCGCCCCTATGTACAGACTATAACTATAACTCTATAACTGCCCCCTATTGTACAAGAATATAACTACTTAGTACTGCCCCCTATGTCATGAAATATAACTAGCTCTAATACTGCCGCCCCCCTATGTACCAGGAATATAACTACTATAATACTGCCCCTATTGTAACAGAAATATAACACTTATAATACTGCCCCCTATTACAGGAATTAACTTTCTAGAGCGAGCCACCCCCCCCTCCTTATCATATAGAGAAATATTATATGTTTCTCTACTGTGTGACTTTGATGTCTCGTGCCTTGGTGTCTTTGAGCGGGCTGGCTAGCTATATACTGTGGGGGGGCTGGCTAGCTATATACTGTGGGGGGGCTGGCTGGTTATACACTGTGGGGAGGACTGGCTGGCTATATACTGCGTTGGGGCTGGCTATATACTGGGGGGCTGGTTGGCTATATACCGGGGGACTGACTGGCGTTGTTATATGGCATAGTAGCAGTAGTAATAGTAGTTATATTCATATACATAGGGGGAAGTATTATAGTAGTTATATTATTGTACATAGGGGACAGTATTATAGTAACTGTGACACAGAAAAAGAAGTGTCAGCTCACCTGGTCAGCAGCTCTGGTATGTGCCGTTCCATGATGGATAATCCGGTCCGGTCCCAGAGTCAAAGGTAATGGACAAAAATTGAGGAAAAGAACCATCGGCATCAGGCAGTATTATATTAGTTATAGTCTTGTACATAGGGGGCAGTATTATAGTAGTTGTATTCCTGTACATAGGGGGCAGTATTATAGTAGTTATATTCTTGTACATAGGGGACAGTATTATAGTTGCT
>WNYA01000162.1:211734-234929 GCA_019512145.1 Engystomops pustulosus | reverse complement strand
GGTCCATAGGGAGCAGTATTTAGTAGTTATATCTTGTACCAGGGGGCAGGTCTTATATAGTTATATTCTTGTCATAGGGGCAGTCGCGAGGGGGGACGTTTTTATAGTAGTTCTAATTCTTTGTCAGAGGGGGCCAGATTATAGCAGTTAATAGTCCTGTACAAGGGGGCAGTATTATAGTAGTTTATTATTCCTGTACATAGGGGGCAGATTATAGTAGTTATATCCTGTACTAGGGGGCAGTATTATATGTTATTTCTTTGTACATTAGGGGGCAGTATTATAGTAGTTATATTCTTGTAATAGGGGCAGTATTATAGTAGTATCTTCTTGTACAGCGGGGGCAGAGTATTATAGTAGTTATATTCTGTACAGAGGGGGCAGATTATAGTCGTTATATTCTGTAATAGAGGCAGTCTAGTATTTAGTGAGTTATATTTTTGTACATAGGGGCAGTAGTAGTATAGTAGTTATATTCTGGTAAGAGGGGGCAGTATTATAGAGTTATATACGGTACATAGGGGGGGCGGTTATAGTAGTTATATTCCGTACATGGGGGCCGTATTATAGTAGTTATATCTGTACATAGGGGGCCGTATATAGTAGTTATATCTTGTAATAGGGGGCAGTTTAGAGTAGTTATATTCGTGTACATAGGGGGACGTATTATAGTCGTGATATTCCTTTACATAGGGGCTAGTTATTATAGTAGTTATATTCCTTACATAGGGGGCAGTATTATAGTAGTTATCTTCCTGTCCATGGGGGCAGTATTATAGTAGTTATATCCTGTTACATAGGGGGGCTGTGTATTATAGAGTTATATTCCTGTACATAGGGGGCAGTATTATAGTTAGTTATTGCTGTACATAGGGGGGCAGTATTTCGTAGTATATTCTGTACATAGGGGGCAGTAGTATTATAGTAGATTATATTCTGTACATAGGGGGCAGTATTATAGTAGTTATTTCATGTACATAGGGAGGCAGTATAAGTAGTTATATCTGGACATCAGGGGGCTGTATTATAGTGTTATATTCCCTGTACTCGGGGCAGTATTAGAGTAGCTCAATTCTGTACATGGGGGCAGTATTATAGTTAGTTTATCTTGACCTAGGGGGCAACGTATTATAGCACGTTTTATATCTGTACATAGGGGAGCAGTATATAGTAGTGATATTCTGTAATAGGGGGGGCAGTATTTTAGTTAGCTTAGTAGTGACTTGTGTACTAGGAGCAGTTATTAAGTAGTTATATTCTGTTACCATGGGATTGGCCAGTAATAATATAGTAGTATATTCTTGTACTAGGGGGGGTGGCGTGTATTTATTGTTATGCTAGATAGTATTAGTTATATTCCTGTACATGGGGGCCAGTATTCTAGTCGTTATTATTCTTGTACTGGGGACAGTATTATAGCTAGGTATCATTCCTGTACATAGGAGCGAGGTTAGTAGTTATTATGTAGTTATTCTGTACATATGGGGGCAGTTATATCTGAGTAGTTACTATTCCTGTACATAGGGGGCGTATTCTAAGTTAGTCTGAATGGCATCGTGAGTTAATATTTTGTACACTAGGGGGCAAGATGCTAGTATAGTATAGTATTTACATAGGAGGCAGTATTAAATAGTAGTTATATCGTAATAAGGCGTGATTATTGAAGTAGTTATTATTCCTAGACATAGGGGGCACAGCAGATATTATAGTAGTATCTATTCTGTACATAGGGGAGATACGATTATGGAGTCAGATTAGTATATTGTATCGTTATTTATTCTGTATGGGGCAGGTATGTATATAGTTATATTCCTGTATGTACATAGGGGGTTTTCGTATTATAGTAGTTATTTCTGTACATAGGAGGCAGTATTTAGTAGTTATTTATTCTTATGTACATAGGGGCGCAGTATATTACTAAGTGTAGTTATATTTGTACATAGGGTTGGTGCACGTATTATAAGTAGTTATATTCTTGATAGGGCGAATATATAAAGGTTTGTAGCAGTTTATAGTTTATATAGTAGTTATATCTTGTACTTATAGGGGCAGTATATTCTTAGCAGTATTTTCTGTACATAGGGGCGATCGTGATTATAGTAGTTAATTCATGTAACATAGGGGGCAGTTTTTATAGTAGTTATATCATAGTGACATAGGGGGCAGTATTATAGTTGGTTATTCTGTACATAGGGGGCAGTGATATAGTACGTATAGTTCCTCGTTTATCTGAATGGGGGCAGATTCTGTCGTATATCCTGTACATAGGGGGCAGTATTATAGTAGTTATATTCTTGTACATAGGGGGCAGTATTATAGTAGTTATATTCTTGTACATAGGGGGCAGTATTATAGTAGTTATATTCTTGTACTTCTATCTAGTATTTCTTACAATTATGACTTTAGTAGGAATAACATGTTTTTATAATTTGTCTTTAATCCTTTTATATTATTGTCACCTCCTCGGGTTCTTAGTGTCTCTCTCTGTTCCTCTATTATAAGGTCACTTCTTTCTTGGGCTACACAAAGAACTTACTGGAAACATAATATGTTTGGCGGAAGGTTCCGGTTACTATGGTGATGTAATTCCTGTAGAACGCTATTGACATATTTGTCGCACAATGTAACCATTATTATACACAGATTGTATGTGAGACTCTCACACTTTGCTCGGCTCCACAAGGTAAGGCTCCTCTGTTATTATGAGATTACATTACGGGTAGTGATGTATTATTATTCCAGGTACCGGGGAAGGAAAACTGAAAGTCACATCCTATTCAGGAGACTGGGAAATTAATAAACGATTCCTTGTATTGATGTTACCTTCTCCTTGTCTCTAAATCGTCTAACAATTCCTACACCTACTCGTCAACTTATCCCTAGATTTTAGGTGGAAGAAGTCACAACTGCCGATAGTCTCATCCGGTCTGTCATAACTTTAGAGTAGAAACATTCTCCTATCTTAGTGGCTTCAATTTGGTGCCATGTTTACACAATTTGTCTTGTTTTACTTCATTTATTGATTGGCTGATTTTTTTTCTCCAATGTGGAAAAAATTTGGTGGAAGTTTATCACGCAGGCTGAAAACTGAAACAGTCCAAAGCTAAACTAGACAGCCCTGGTCTGGAGATAGAAGTAGACTATCTCAGACGGAAGGAGGCCACGGATAACAAATATAAGAAGATTACCATAGTCATGTCAGGGGCAGCACGGAAGCTCAGTGGTTAGCATTGCAGCCTTGCAGCATGGTGGCTCAGTAGGTAGCATTACAGCCTTGCATCACTGGCCTCCTGGGTTCAAGTCCCAGGGTAAACATCTGCAAAAAGTTTGTACGTTCTCTCCGTGTTTGCGTGGGTTTCCTCCGGGTCCTCAGGTTTCCTCCCACATTACAAATCATACTGGTAGGTTGATTAGATTGAGAGCCCCATGGAGACAGGGACTGATCTGGCAGCGCTGTGCAGCCCTGCGGTATCTGTGTGCGCTATATAAATAAAGGAATTATTACTATTATTAGTATTATTCATGGTGGTAAGTGCCCCTGGTTTACCATGATTGTGATGGTAGATGTACTGCCAGACAAAATCAGGTGTATCATCCGTGTCGGCGCCATTCTCTGTTTGCTGCATGTGGCTGATGAGGTGCTCATTCATTCTTTGTTGGTGTGAACATGGGTTTAAACTTGCTGGGTTGATTGATTAGTATTACACCCGGCAGTCTCCTGAACTTGCTGTTATTGACAGGTTCTCTCTCTAATCACATTAATCCATCGCTCCTCTGTTTTTCTCAGTCACTGTTTGGGGCTGGGTCTCTGATATCACATTAATCCTTTCCACTCTTCACAGAGCATCTGCTAAAGTCTTTAATAAGCAAACTCCAAATCACTGTGTAATTCTGAGCTGTGCCTCCTGGTATCCTGGCCATTGGCTTGTGCTCTGACTATTCTCTGCTATTGCGATTTTGTACTGCGTTTGTCCTTTAGGTTCTGACCCGCCTCAGTCTTTGAGCACTTTGGAGAATGGAGGGAACGTTTCCTAGTTGTCCCTTTCCGCTTGGTTTTCGTATAAGGGAATTCTGGGAAGTGGATTAAGTGCTATGGCCACTATTACTGTCTCTTTTCTTTTTTTTTTCCAGAATCTGCATCATATATGGATAACAAGTATCAGAAAGGACTACTCAAAACATGCAAAAATCCCCTTGTATCCAGCCTTACACTTCACCAGGTGGTCACGGCAAAGGACTCATTTCTTTCTCACCTTCCCACCTCCTATTTCTCGCTTAGGTTATTGCGGTTGATGCAACAATTTGGCAAATATTATTGTGCACCATGTTACAGCCATTTTCATACAAGTCATAAAAGTATCAAAAAAGAAAAGTTTTATTGAATGTGGTGTCCTCCGGCTTCACTGAGACCTCTGGAACATGCTCTCAGATTGGCTCTTTGAGATCATCCTGAAAGTTGACTGATCCCATGGCCGATGCTAAGGGCCGTAATGCAACATTTGTAAGAACCCCGACCCCCACTTTCCATTTATCATGTGCAAATTTAGTTTGCGTTCTTACAAAGTAGGGGGATATCTCAAACACCAGATGACTTTATACCCCTATGGACCAGATGTCTACAGTTTGGAGGTGATAAATGGTCTTTTACTTGAATGTTAGAAAGTATTTTACAAGAGAAGAAGACGTAAGCCATTGTGACAGATAAAAGCAGAAGAAACGCGCTGCTCCGTGTCACCGTTTCAGAAACCCATTATCTGTCAAACGCTCCGCTTCCAGTTGTGTAGCCAAGAGCGGAGGAGAAGTGACCAATCCTTAGCAGAGTGAAATAAGGTGAACAGACAAACATCGAAAAACCTTGGAGGAACCCATCACAGTCATCTTCTGTACAGTGGGAGAAAAACCCAACAAAAACAAAGAGTATATATAGGGCACGAGTCTATCCGCTCCGTCACAGACAAAGAAACAAGCGGCACAGTAGCATGCAAAGTCACAACACATTAGTGTTTCCTATCGGGAGGAACATTTTATTGCACATTTGACCTTTTTCTCTTCTAGGATGCTTGTCTGGCAACAGATGCTCCTCTGTCTGATCAAGAAGGAGAAATAAAACAGTGCCAGCGCTGGTCACAAGTTCAATGCCGGAAACTCAAGTCCGACCGAGACTTGAAAGGCAGTAAAAGCTTCAATTGGCCTCCAAGGAGCGACAAGGTTAAAATAAGATCACCTTCCCAAAGTCGTTCCACTAAGAGAAGTGTTGAATCAATGAAAGATAATACTCCGGCATGAGTTTACATCTCCCGAAATGCTCATCAATCCCGACACCCTGATCTAATGCCCAGCGCTGGCAGGCTGCCTCTGCTTCCATGAGATGTATGTCTTGTCCACAGTCCGCGGGAGGAGGGACAGGGCACGGCAGAAGATGGTGATGTCTATCCATTATTCAAGGGCTGGGGCAGCTTGTTGAACCAACCACCAGAAGAATAATCCTTATGTCTAGACTTTACTCATATCTTATCCTGGACTATCATGAAGCCAGTGCACCACCAAATGCTCATGGCAGTCTGCAATGGACAACATAACCATTGGGTGGTCACCCTCTTAGGGTAAACATCACATGAGCGTGATAGTATGGCGTGATTCATGACGTGATAGCATGGCAGTCTGCAAGGGACAACATAACCATTGGGTGGTCACCCTCTTAGGGTAAACATCACATGAGCGTGATAGTATGGCGTGATTCATGACGTGATAGCATGGCAGTCTGCAATGGACAGCATAACCATTGGGTGGTAATCCTCTTAGGGTAAACATCACATGAGCATTGTAGAACCAAAAATATAAAATGTTCACCAAAGAAAAATGTAATGAAGGACACATTTACGAGATGTTAACATGGAACCTAAGAGCAGTATGGAGGAGCAGGGGTACTATGGAGTCTCAAGGATCGTTTGGGTCATTCCTGTCAATCAATCAAACCTCAACTACAATGTATTGTTTACAGGACTAATCTCTTCTCTTCCAATGGGGAAGCAACACTTTTTAGCCCCCCAAAGCCTCCTGCATGATCCAAAGGCTCCGTAGAAACTAAACTATGATAGTATTACCCAAGAAAATGATGTCTACAGAAAGCCAAGAATTATTGATACACCTTGAAAGGCTGACCAAGATTACATATGTATATAATGTTAACTGGGAACCAAAGGGTAAGAAACTATGGAGGTTGGAAGAGAACGTAAGGATATTGGGTAAAATTAAAAGCATCTCTGACATACCTACCTAAATGATCATCATTGTCAAGATCTTCAATGATGGTATCTAGATTCTTATAGAATGGCCAAGACTACACAGATGGTTGTACCAGCCCCCAGGGTCAAGCATGATGGTAGATTATATCTAAGGTCTATATATAAGGACGTATTCGAAGGTCCAGGTTAGATGGATATTTGAACTTTCCCCCTGTGATGAAAAATTTAGACCACCCAAAATTTAGAAAACTGAAGAATTTGTTGTAAGACCCATAGTCTACCTGTCCCGCCTACACTTCTATGGAATATTTGCCAGCATTGGTTTCCATCTAGAACCATTTACAAGACCAAGGTAACAAACTGATTTTGCATTGTATTTTCTAATAACATAAAATCCACATAAAAGGTTTTTTCTTTCATCCTCACATATTTGAGCTTCGAAGGACGAGGTCTATCATTAGTGGAGCTTGTTGGTAAATGTGCAAGCACCGCGTAGCATTGCCACTCCACGACACCAATGCCAATACAGACAATACAACAGTGTTTCCCACCCAGCTCCATGCACCCCTTCAATGTTTTAATGGAGAAGACATCTGCACAGGAGAAGAATGAGCCGGAAGACATCTACAAAAGCGAATGTACCGAGCGCAGGAAAACAAGAGCCACTCAGAGCCATCAATAACGGGATGGAAATGGAAATTCTAATGCAATTTGTCAGACTCCTACACAGGTACTCCGCATTTATTATGCCTCATGAAGGACGCGGCTCAAATCCGAGAAAGAAAACACTCTTCTAGAACAAAGACTCCTGGCAAAAAGTTTAGCGGGAAGTTGCATCTCTACTAGGTTGTTGATGTGGTCACATCAGGTGAGACTTGGCTTCAGATCTTATCTATCCCTTGAATGAGACGACAGATTCAACCCTAGAACGCACTGCATACCGGAGGCATTTAAAGGGTTAACACCTGTGATCAGTGCAAGCACTCGCTATGTGATCCCTCTCCACATACACTTAATGGCACCGTGATGTATAGAACCGTCACAAGTCGTTAAAGGAAACCTACCGCTTCAAAATGGCCATTTTGACCTAAACGTACCATTACCTTGGGGTTTGTAAGCTGATGCTGGAGGTGGTCTTGTAAAGGCAGATAAATGCGCATTTCCACCAAAAAATCGAATGACCCCATTCGGCGCACCAGGACGCTCAGGGCTTGGTCATGATCATGATAATGCACGCGCCTTGCGTGTGTGAAACTGTTCCCCCCACCCTCCCTCCCAAGAGCCGTTGACTTTATTGAGCTCTTAGAAAGCACTGGCGCATGCGCACTGTATCTTCATTTGGCCTAGCCGCAATACAAAGCAGACGGCCGTGTGTAATGATGATACAGTGCACATGGGCCAGTGCTTTCCGAGAGCTCGGTGATGTCAACGGCTCTCAAGAGCGAGGGAGGGGGGAGCAGTTTCACACACGCAAGGCGCATGCATTATCATGCTCATGACCAAGAGCAGGGCGTCCTGGTGCACCGAATGGGGTCATTTGATTAGTGAAAAAATGTATTTTTTGGCAAAACTGCGCATTTATCTGCCTTCACAAGACCACCTCCAGCATCATCTTACATACCCCAAGCTAAAGGTAGGTTTAGGTCAAAATGACCATTTTGAAGTGGTTGGTTTTCTATAAGTTGAAAAGTTAGTTCATCAACCAGCTTTTCCAGGTGAACCCGAACTTCTGGCTTATGTCTAGGTTTAGAGACCTAAGCCTACATTGTTTGGCATGGACCAGTTTTTGGTCCACTCAAACCTTGTGGGAAGTCCTGAAAGTGGGAAACCTTAAAATAAGCAGATATTCTTCAAGGGTGGCCCTGAAACTAGCCTTTGGCTCTTAATCACGGTAGTTAGGGGACCTCGTAGAGACAAGTTTGGGATGACAGGAATCAGCAGTAATCAGATTCTCCCAAAGCCTCTCTGACGTAACTATTGACAGTGTCCTACAAGGGGCCCTGATGAGCTCCGCATGAAGTACTACGACATATGTCTCAGCTCGCGGCTGACGTGTGGGGACTATGGGGGAGTTTGTTAGACGTTGCCTTAGGATCAAGATGTTGTTAAGAAACCTCAGGATAGAATGTTTTCATGGGGGTAGTAATTGTCTAAGGTACCATACAGCCAGTGGCTTCTGTACATAAGCATTTGCTCTAGTACAAAGGGTCAATCATCCACCATGAGACCATGGATCCGCTCAATGTCATTATATGGCATAATTGTACAGAAGGAAGATTCTAATTTTACATTACTCAAGCACATGAGAAAAGTACATGACCTGTAAGGATTTGTCTCCATCTGATGATGTCATGTAGTTGTTCCAAAACTGCATCTGGGACTATTACGTTTCTTTTTGAGGAATAGGGGTCCAAAAAAGTACTAGTATGGTATGAACAACATATGGGTTACTCCAACATCCCCCAATCAATGTGTAGATCACAGATCCATATAGACTATTCCCCATTCCATAAAGATCGGTTCTGGCTGGTAATGGATCAAGGCTCCTTGAGTTCACCAGCAGAGATGAGTCTGAGGTCCAATCTGTATCTATACACAGTTAAGCAGATATTACAATCTTCTATTATATCAAGGTCTAGGGGTGAGCGGACCTGTTCAGGTTCGGCAGAGCTCAGCCAAACCTGAACCTGAATTTTCTGCACAACCCTACTAGTAACACCCATGATCAAGGTCACCCTTTAAATGCTGCCGGCCACTGTTTTTCCGAGGATCATTGCTCCCAGTGATGTCATCGGGGAGCGACAATCCTAGACAATCCTTGCAAGCGCCACCGGTATTTAAACACCCTCGATGAGAGACAGCACCAATAATGGGCGTTATTGGGATGCTGAGCCTTACCATCGAACCCAATCATTGCGGACATGTCATTAATAATATCTTGTATTTTATTGTAGGTTGGATTATTCCCTAAGAATAAGTGAGGTCAGCTCCGAATTTAACTAATTTAATTAATAACTATTTAACTATTTAATTTAATAAAGTTGCCTTTGGTGACCCATTGGGGGTCATTTACTAAGGGCCCGAATCGCGTTTTTCCATTGCGTTACCCGAATATTTCCGGTTTGCGCCGATTTTCCCCAGGATTTTGGCGCACACGATCTGATTGTGGCGCATCGGCGCCGGCATGCACGTGACGGAAATCGGGGGGCGTGGCCGTAAGAAAACCCAACAGATTCAGAAAAACTGCCGTATTTAAAAAAAAAAAAAAATGTCGCTTGACACGCACTTACCAGCACCCAGGGTAGGATGGTGAACTTCAGTGAACTCCGACGGAGTTCAGCGCAGCAGCGACACATGGTGGACATCGGGCGCACAACCTTAGTGAATCGCCGGAAGACCTGAATCCTCCACTGAGATAGCGCCGCTGGATCGCGATTGGACCGGGTAAGTAAATCTGCCCCATTGTGTCAGGAAGTAGGTCTAGCTCTTCTAGTGGCCCAAACTGGCCATGATTCTGGCTTGGGTGGTGTTACCCAACCATACCAGCACCCTCTCATGCATCGAAAAGCTCCAGTGTAGGGGGGGATCTATCCCCAAGACCTTAAATATAGAAAGACTGCAAATGATGGAGAATAGCGACATTAGGACCAGCATCACTAGTAAAGAGCCTCAGAAGTAACTATGAATATCCCATATGAAGAAAACTCACCATAAGCCTTAGAGGAGATGAGTCTGAGCAGGTTTTATCGTATCACAACCCAATTGTGCTGATGGCAAACACAAGACACATCATCAATGAGATCTAGAAGGTTATTTGGGATCATAACATAAGAAATATACTCCAGGGGTGCCGTCAGCTCCATAGGTAACTTCAATTGAGTTGGTCACGGTGACCCATCAGAGTCAGAGTCTGGGTCCATCGATTTCAGCTCTACTACTCTGGAGGACCAGTCTTAACCTAGTTCTAGATTTGGAGGTCAACTTCAACCGTGACCACATGGAGACATTTCAGTGAGACGCCTGTAGATCCAGCAGGAAGGCGACTGGTGATAAGCTCAAACCTCAGGACCTTAAATATAGAAAGTCATTGAGCAACTAAACTAAATAATTGAGAATAGAGACATTGGAACTAACGTCGATAGGATGAAGCCTCAGGAGGAACGTGACCTATCACAAATAAAGGACGTTCACCAGAAGACTGAGCCTTTCTATGATTTATTGGATGGGGATTTAATAAGACATGGAGAAGACGGCAGGTAACGGGGCAAAAAGTCACCACAAGAAGGTTTTTTATGAAAAGATTTATTGGCGAGAACATTGTTCCCTGAGTATCCAGGAGTCTCCTCTGTGATGGGGTGGGGGATCCCTAGGAACCTCAGACAATGATGTCTCGGCGCAGTGTTGAGAGAGTCGAAATGAGTTTGTAAGAAGCGCGGAGTCAGAGGTCGATAATGGAGGCAATATGTGAATCCTCAGCCTGCGCTAGGAATGAGCTCGGCTACTTCATTTAGCCTCCACAGAATTCAATTATTTAATCGCTAAATGCATGTATTATTCCCATCTGACAATAGATGTTCATTTATGACTCCTGAATAAAACAGGTAGGAGAGATGGACGAGCGGAATTTTAATTAAACATTTGTCATGACTCATTCGGAGCTGTGAAATATGCGGGCGCGTGTGACAGCGAGATTACAGGGGAAAACAATTAATAATTAAAGTTGTAGAGCGTTCAGCCGGGAGGATCGCTTGGCCGGGTCTCCTGCCAGTGGTGGGCAGCAGTGAGCTAACGATACCGGGGCCAACGTGGGTGGACAAGACACTGTAGTGATCCACTGTTCATATCCTTCATCCATTGGGTTATCTGGTTGGTGAGTTTTAGGACTTGCCTTGAGCTCCTTGAGGATATGTCCATGGACTGATTGACCATTGGGTTGGCTCGTGAGTAGGTCAACTATGGTTGAATCGGACACGTCAAGTGATGGCCTGGTTATTTCAGATAAAAGCTGATTGGGGCACATTTACTAAGGGTCCGAATGGGTTTTTTCCGCCGGGTTTTCCGAATTTAACGCTTTGCGTCAAATTGCCCCGGGTTTTTTGCGCATGCGATCGGATGTGTGGATTCAGTGCCAGCTTGTATGCAACGAAACGGGGGCATGCCATCGGAAAAAACGACGGATTTGGCAGAATTGTGCTATTTGGAAAAAAAAGTGTCGCTAGACCAGATGCTTAATGCGGCCCAATTGGAGATTTGGACCCATTGGTGGACTATTAGATATGGTGAGGGTTATCCAGGAGATGGTCTATAGAGACTTAAAGACGTTGCCCCCACAAAGAAGTGGATGGAACATCAATCATTCATACACTGGTCTTCCTTTACTTCAAGATAAGGGAGGTGATCACGGGGGTCCGCCTATTCCTTACCTATGGGCGGAGGGTAAGTGTCCTTATGACAATGCAACCATGAACTATGGACTTTCCGGCAAGTAAAGAGGTCGATGCCCAGTGTGGTCTCTTATGTTCTCGAACACCGTTACTTCTTAATTTGTAAACTCTTAGGATCAAGGAATAAACTACATCCCATAATCTTTTTACCCCCCTCCATGAGTCAGAGATCCTCCCCTTTACCCCCCTCCTCCAGTCAGTGACCCCACATTGACCGTGTACATTCCTTTAATAAAGAAAATGCAAGAAAATGCTATGAAACAGCTGTGACTTTTTTTGTTAAATCTTCCCCAAAAATCCCCATCCTCTCCTCCGTACAGAGCGGCGGCTCACCCTCCAATCTCACATCACAGCAGGGAAGCTGATAAAATATCCATCCTTAATTTGCCGGCCTCATCCCTTGAATGTAATGAAACTCTTCTCTTTCTTCCATCATGTATCCAAAATAAGAGGAAGAGACATTAGGGATAAAAAGTAAACACATGTAATCAGGAAGCCCCCCAGGCCCCCCAATGCCTGCAACATACTCAGATCCTCAAGTTAGGACCTGAGGACCGGCTCTCCATGACCACTCCGTACCAGATCCAAATCTGCTGTTTGATATTTTGCTCGCTGCCTGGTGTTCAAATAGAACTGTAAGTTATTTTGCACAATGTGCTCCACTGATCTCTGGATACGCTGTCCCACCACGGTGCTCCCATCCATTACCCAGGGACATATTCTACAGGACACTCAGGGGCGTGCCCCAGGAAACCAGTACCAGAACCTCTCCTCATCTATTTCTTGCACACACCACCTGCTGGAGAGCTGCCAGGCTAGTAGGACAGTCCTCGGTCCCCATACCAAACACCATGACCACAGCGTGCCTAGGCCGCAACACGCCAGCCACTCCAGTATTCTGGGCCCCCCCCGTCTGTCTCCAGGCCCAACGAAAAGGTAGTGGGGGATCAGCGTGTCCCTGTCCTGTCCCCCACTAGTGTCAGACGGACCCTGTCCCCCAAGTCACGCCGTGGTCCCTGTCCTGTCCCCCCAAGTGTCAGCGTGTGCGTCCTGTCTTGCTCCCTCCACAGTGTCAGCGTGTGTCCCTGTCCTGTCCCCAAGTGCAGCGTGTCCCTGTCCTGTCCCCAAGTGTCAGCGTGTCCCTGTCTGTCCCCAAGTGTCAGCGTGTCCCTGTCCTGTCCCCCCAAGTGTCAGCGTGTCCTGCCACCCCAATGTCAGCGTGTCTCTGTCTGTCGCCCCCCAAGTGTCTGCGTTGTCCCTGTCTGTCCCCCCCAAGTGTCAGCGGTGTCCCTGTCCTGTCCCCCAAGTGTCAGCGTGTCCCTGTCGTCCCCCCAGTCAGCGTTCTGTCCTGTCCCCCAAGTGTCAGCGTGTCCCTGTCCTGTCCCCAAGTGTCAGTTGTCCCTGTCCTGTCCCCCCACAAGGTCAGCGTGTCCCTGACCTGTCCCCCAAGTGTCAGCGTCCTGTCCTGTCCCCCAAGTGTCAGCGTGTCCTGTCCTGTCCCCCCAAGTGTCAGTGTCCCTGTCCTGTCCCCCAAGTTGTCTGTGTTCCCTGGTTGTGTCCCAAGTGTCAGCGTTTCCCGTCCTGCCCCCAAGTGTCAGTGGTCCCTGTCCTGTCCCCAAGTGTCAGCGTTCCCTGTCCTGTCCCAAGTGTCAGCGTGTCCGTCCTGTCCCCCCAAGTGTCACGGTCCTGTCCTGTCCCCCAAGTGTCAGCGTTTCTGTCCCCTGTCCCCAATGTAGCGTGTCCGTCCTGTCCCCAAGTGTCAGCGTTGTCCTGTCCTGTCCCCCACATGTCAGCGTGTCCTGTACCTGCCCCAGTGTAGGTGTCCTGTCCTGTCCCCCAAGTGTCAGTGTCTGTCCTGTCCCCCAACCCCGGTGTCAGGATGTCCCTGTTCCCCCAAGTGTCAGCGTGTCCTGTCCTGTCCCCCCAAGGTCAGGTGTCCTGTCCTGTCCCCCCAGTGTTTAGCGTGTCCCTGTCCTGTCCCCCAAGTGTCAGCGTTGTCTCTGTCCCCCAAGTGTCAGCGTGTCTCTGTCCCCCCCCAGTGTCAGCGTCCTGTCCTGTCCCCAAGCTGTCAGATATCTGTCCTGTCCCCCAAGATGTCAGCGTGTCCCTGTCCCCCCCAAGGGTTCAGCGTGTCCCTGTGTTGGTCCCCCAAGTGTCAGGCAGTTGATCCCTGTCCTGGTCCCACAAGTGTCAGGTGTGGTCCCTGCTCCTGTCCCCCCAAGTGTCAGCGTCCCTGTCCTGTCCCACCAAGTGTCAGCGTGTCCCTGTCCTGTCCCCCCAAAGGTTCATGTCAGCGTGTCCTGTCCTGTCCCCAAGTGTCAGGTTTTTTGTCCCTGTCCTGTCCCCCCCAAGTGTCAGCGTGTTGTCCTGTCCCCCAATGTTAGCGTGTCCCTGTCTGTCCCAAGTAGGTGTCCCTGTTGTCCCAAGTGGCAGCCTGTCCCTGTCCTGTCAAGTGTCAGCGTGTCCCCTGTCACCGTCCCCCCAAGTGTCAGCGTCCGTGCCCTGTCTGTCCCCCCAAGTGTCACGTGTCCCTGTCCGCCCCCAACGTCAGCGGTGTCCCCGTCCTGTCCTCCCAAGTGTCAGAGTGTGTCTCCTGTCTGGTCCCCCCAAGTGTCAGCGTGTCCCTGTCCTGTCCCCCCAAGTGTCCGTGTGTCCCTGTCTGTCCCCAAGGTCAGCGTTGTCCGTCTGTCCCAAAGTCAGCGTGTCCCTGTCCTGTCCCCAAAGTGTCAGAGTGTCCCTGTCCTGTCCCCCAAAGTGTCAGCGTTGTCCTGTCCTGTCCCCCCCCAAGTGTCACGCAGCTGTCCCGTCCTATTACCCAAGTGTCAGCGCTGTCCCTGTCCTGTCCCCCCAAGTGTCAGCGTGTCCTGTCCTGTCCCAAGTGTCAGCGTTGTCCCGTCTGTCCCCCAAGTGTCAGCGTGTCCCTGCCTGTCCCCCCAAGTGTCAGCGTTGTCCGTCCTGTCCCCCAAGTGTCAGCGGTTCCCTGTCCTGTCCCCAAGTGTCAGTGTCCCTGTCCCCCAAGTGTCAGCCATGTCCCGTCTTGTCCCCCCGACGTGTTCGCGTGTCCCTGTCCTGTCCCCAACAGTGTCAGCGTTGTCCCTGTCCTGTCCCCAAGTGTCAGCGTGTTCTGTCCGTCCCCCCAAGTGTCAGCGTGTCCCTGTCTGTCCCCAAGTGTCAGTGTGTCCCTGTCTGTCCCCCCATGTCACGTTGTCCCTGTATGTCCCCCCAAGTGTCAGCGTGTCCTGCCTGTCCTGTCACCCCAGTCGTCAAGCATGTCACGGTCCCTGTCCCCAAGGGTCAGCGTGTCTCTGTCCTGTTCCCCAAGATGTAGCGTGTCCTGTCCTGTCCCAAGTGCAGCGGTCCTGCTGTCCCCAAGTGTCCGCGTTGTCCTCCTGCCGGTCCCCAAGGTCAGCGTGTCCTGTCCTGTGCCCCACAAGTGTCAGCGCTTTGTCCCTTGTCCTGCCCCCCCAAGTGTCATGTGTGTCCCTGTCCGTCCCCCAAGTGTCAGCGTGTCCTGTCCTGTACCTGGAGGGGTGATAAACCATAACTTGTATCGGATGTCAGTTCCTCATCATTGTTCCGGTTGACCCGGGACTCCATGTGCTATTTATTATAATATGCGATTTGTGCATATTGATTGGTCCTTGCCGGATACCTGATCTGCATAGACGCGGCGCAGAGGCTGCTGGGATCCTGGACTTGCTCATTACCCTCATATAAATGTGGTCATAATTGTTTCTGGAGACTTCCGCCAGCAGCTGAGCTGTAAACATTTCATGTGAACTGGATGATATTCGGAATTATTTGCAGCCTGCGTCCGTGGCATTTGGAAGCGCACGAAGGGTTCTAAACGCTGCGGCGCCCCCCATCAGGCCATATAACAGGCACCGCGCTCCGGCGCGTAATTTCCTATCATTTTCATTTCTTATGTTCTGTATCATGTGGAAACAAAGATGTCGACTTATTATCCCAAATCCTAGAACAATCGTCGACGCCACCAGAGACGTCTCCTGACAATGGCGCACCCACACGGCACGGGGGAGGGCCGCGCTATGATTGGAGGGTTTTTTACCTTTTCATTTTAAGACATGATAAGAATTTATTTCTACACGGATTTTACCTTTTTGAAGATTTTGTCCATGTAGATTTATTTTCCATGAGGAACAACGGGGACACAAAGATAAAACCTGCGTAAGTCCTGTCCATATACACGATGGAGTAGTAGTACTGTGCTGTGCCCATATATACAGGATAGGAGTAGTAGTACTGTGCTGTGCCCTATAATATACAGGATAGAGTAGTAGTACTGTACTGGCCCATATATACAGGATAGGAGTGTATACTGGCTGTGCCCCTATACAGGATAGGAGTAGTAGTACTTGCGTGGTCATATATAAGGAGGAGTAGTAGTACTGTGCTGCGCCCATTTTATACAGGATAGGGTAGTAGAGTAGAGTAGTAGCTACTGTGACTCTGCCCATATATACAGGATAGGAGTAGTAGTACTGTGCGGGCCCATATACACGTATCAGGAAGTAGTAGTGTACTGTGCTGTTGCCCTATATACAGGATAGAGTAGTAAGTACTGTTGCTGTGCCCATATATACAGGATAGGAGTAGTAGTACTGTGCTTGTCCCATATATACCGATAGGAGTAGTAGTAATGGCGGTGCCCATATATAAGGATAGGAGTAGTAGTAACTGTGCCCATATATACAGGATATAGGCCAGTAGTACGTGTGGCTGTGCCATATATAAGGATAGGAGTCGTTAGTACGTGTACTGTTCCCATAATACAGGATAGGAGTAGTAGTACTGTGCTGTGCCTATATACAGGATAGGAGTAGTAGTACTGTGTGAACCCTATATACAGGATAGGAGTGTAGTAACTGTGCGTTGCCTATATATACAGGATGGAGATAGTAGTACGCGCTGTGCCCATAGATTTATACAGGAAGTGAGTAGTAGTTGTGCCCATATATAATAGGGGAGTAAGTGAGTAGTAGTGTGCTGGGCCATATATACAGGATAGGAGTAGTAGTACTGTACTGTGCACCCATTATACAGGATAGGAGTAGTAGTAATGTGCCGTGTGCCCTTATATACAGTGTAGGATAGTAGTACTGTTGTAACCATATATACAGGATAGGAGTAGTAGTACTGTGCTGTGCCCATATATACAGGATAGGAGGAGTAGAGTAGTAGTACTGTGCTGTGCCCATATATACAGGGATGATAGGAGTGTTAGTAAGTTAGGTAGTACTGTGCTGTGCCCATATATACAGGATAGGGTAGTAGTACTGTGCTGTTGCCCCATATATACAGGATAGGAGGTTAGTAGTTACTGTGCTGTGTGCCCGATAATACAGGATGGATAGGAGTAGTAGTACTGTGCCGCCATATATACAAAGGAGTAGTAGTTAGTTAGGAGTAGTACTGTTGCTGGTGCTCCGATATAAGGACTAGGGGTAGTACCGTACTGTTGCTGGGCACCCATATTACAGGATAGGAGCTCACAGTAGTAGCGTAGCTGGGGCTGTGGCCATTCTATATACGGAGGGAAGACACCGAGCGTTACGGCACTGAGAACAAGGAACCATCATCATCTCCCATCTATGTGTTATACGGATCACAGCAAAGTGACCAAAACCACTCGATACTGCGAATACGATGGAGAAAACTCACCAGAATGTAGTGACCGGCCGCTCTGATTCACGACACTTGGCATAGAAATCTTCACATCTCTTAGTGGTGACATGACAAGAAGAGAGAAGAACGAGCCCAGAGCTCTCCCTGTACATAGGGGGCAGTATTATAGTAGTTATATTCTTGTACATAGGGGACAGTATTATAGTAGTTATATTCTTGTACATAGGGGGCAGTATTATAGTAGTTATATTCTTGTACATAGGGGGCAGTATTATAGTAGTTATATTCGTGGGCAGCAGTGAGCTAACGATACCGGGGCCAACGTGGGTGGACAATGTAGTGATCCATCTGTTCCCATCCTGCATCCATTGGGTTATCCTGGTTGGTGAGTTTATGACTTGCCTTGAGCTCCTTGAATGGATATGTCCATGGACTGATTGACCATTGGGTTGGCTCGTTGAGTAGGTCAACTATCGGTGAATCGGACACGTCAAGTGATGGCCTGGTTATTATCAGATAAAAGCTGATTGGGGCACATTTACTAAGGGTCCGAATCGTGTTTTTCCGCCGGGTTTTCCGAATTTTACCGCTTTGCGTCAAATTGCCCCGGGTTTTTGGCGCATGCGATCGGATTGTGTTGGATCAGTGCCAGCTTGTATGCAACGAAAAACGGGGGGCATGGCCATCGGAAAAAACGACGGATTTGGAAGAATTGTGCTATTTGGAAAAAAAAAGTGTCGCTAGACCAGATGCTGTAATGCGGCCAATTGGAGATTTGGACCCATTGGTGGACTATTAGATATGGTGAGGGTTATCCAGGAGATTGGTCTCTAAGAGACTTAAAGACGTTGCCCCACCAAAGAAAGTGGATGGAACATCAATCATTCATACACTGGTCTTCCTTTACTTCAAAGATAAGGGAGGTGATCACAGGGGGTCCCGCCTCATTCCTTACCTATGGGCGGAGGGTAAGTGTCCTTAGTGGAACAACTGCAATACCATGAACTATGGACTTTCCGGCAAGTAAAGAGGTCGATGCCCCAGGTGTGGTCTCTTATGTTCTCATGACACCGTTACTTCTTAATTTGTAAAATCTCTTAAGGATCAAGGAATAACTACATCCCATAATCTTTTACCCCCCTCCATGAAGTCAGAGATCCTCCCCTTTACCCCCCTCCTCCAGTCAGTGACCCCACATTGACCGTGTACAATTCCTTTAATAAAGAAAATGCAAGAAAATGCTATGAAACAGCTGTGACTTTTTTTGTTAAATCTTCCCCCAGAAGAAATCCCAATCTCCTCCTCCGGTACAGAGCGGCGGCTCACCCTCCAATCTCACATCACAGCAGGGAAGCTGATAAAATATCCATCCTTTAATTTGCCGGCCTCATCCCTTGAATGCTGATAAAATATCCATCCTTTAATTTGCCGGCCTCATCCCTTGAATGTTAATGAAACTCTTGCTCTTTTCTTCCATCATGTATCCAAAATAAGAGGAAGAGACATTAGGGATAAAAAAGTAAACACATGTAATCAGGAAGCCCCCCAGGCCCCCCCAATGCCTGCAACATACTCAGATCCTCAAGTTAGGACCTGAGGACCGGCTCTCCATGACCACTCCAGTACCAGAATCCAAATCTGCTGTTTGATATTTTTGGCTCGCTGCCTGGTGTTCAAATAAGAACTGTAAGTTATTTTGCACAATGTTGCCTCCATCTGATCTCTGGATACGGCTGTCACCACCACGGGCTCCCCATCCATTACCCAGGGACATATTCTACAGACACTCAGGGGCTGCCCCAGGGAGAACCAGTACCAGAACCTCTCCCTCATCTAATTTCTTGCACACACCACCTGCTGGAGAGCTGCCAGGCTGTAGGACAGTCCTCCGGTCCCCATACCAAGCACCATGACCACAGCGTGCCTAGGCCGCAACCGCCAGCCACTCCAGTATTCTGGGCCCCGGCTGTCTCCAGGCCCCAAGAAAAGGATAGTGGGGGATCAGCGTGTCCCTGTCCTGTCCCCCCAAGTGTCAGCGTGACCCTGTCCCCCAAGTGTCAGCGTGTCCCTTCGGGGTCTAGATACACACTGCAAATCCAAACAGGTCGTGAGTCACCAATATGCGGTCGCTTGAGGAGATCCAACACTCAGCATCAGTAATCCCACAGGGATAGGGAGTAATCCACGCAAGCCGTCAGTACTCACACAAGGAAAAAAAAAAACAAAAAAAAAATAAGGATTAGATACACAGCTCAGCAGTCATAGCACCACCACGGCTGGAATTTAATACACACCTCAGCACAGTATCCACAGACAGATTAAGATACACAGCTTCACACAGACAGTATCACCAGGTCACACAGGATCGGATTAATACACAGACTCAGCAACAGTAGCACCAGGATAGATTAGATACACAGCTCACAGTCAGTCATATCAACACAGATAGGAATTAATACACAGCTCACCAGCAGCATCCACAAGATTAGGTGAGAGGGGACCACATCTCCAGCAGGCAGTATCACCACGGATTAGATACCCACTGAGCAGGCGTACACCACTATATCTGGTAGAATATAGAAGACAGTGTTCTCATACGTTGCGGTGTCCCCTGTGGTACATGTGAGGGCTCGTCTGGGGCTGGGAGGTTTAACCCGGCCTCACCCGTCACACTTGGCCCCTCGAGAAAACTGTAGTCGTGTTAGAGAAGGAAATGCAGGACTTATTGTTAGAGCGGTGAGTAATTTCTCTGCTGCGCACTGCCTACGACGCCCGCTCGCCCCCTCTCATCACCCTCCCGGACTGTGCCAAGTCACCAATTTATAAACTAGGTGAGACACTCACACAATAAGTTTATCTTTTGGGGCACTAAACGGGCATGATTTATCACGTGGTGATCTCTGTGCTGGGTGTTTGGAAATGTTTGGTCATCGAGTAACCCTTAGTTGTACACTCTGTATCGTACGGTTGTGTGTAACAGCCCTTTTGTACATCTTTGTATACCGTATCTCATCGCGTGTAGGCCCTGTGATGTACATCTTGGTATAGTATCTTGGTGTACCGCCTTGGTGGGACATCTGGTATAGTAATTTTACCAGTGTAGCCCTGGTGAGACATCTCTGGTATAGATCGTATGTACCCTTGGTGGACAGCTCGTATGCATCTGGGTGTACCCATGTTGGAAGCTTGGTCTACCCATGGGGACAGCGTTCTGTGTTAGCCCATTGGTGGAACACTTTGCCGCTGATGTAGCCCTGGTTGGACATCTGTGTAGCCCATGGTGGACATCTTGGTGTAGCCCTGGTGGACATCCGTTGGTGTCACCATGGTGGAATCTTGGTGTCGTAGCTCATGGTTGACTCTTGGTGTAGCTCTTGCGTGAAACATCTTAATGTAGCTCGCATGGGTGGGACAGTCTTGGTATAATGAGTCCTCTTGTGTAACCCATGGTGGACAATCTTGTATAGCAATCTTGGTGTAGTCCAATGGCGTACATCTTGGTATAGGCATCCTTGTGTAGCCCTGGTATGGACCATCTTGGTGCTCACTCCTGTGGACATGTCTTGGTGTAGTGCACTCATGGGGACAATCTTGGTGTAGCATCTTCGGTGTAGCCCATGTGGACATCGTGTGGAGTATCTTGATGTACCCCTTGGTGGAAGTCTTGGTGTAGCCCTTGGTGGAAGTCTTGGTGTAGTTCCCTGGTGGACACCTTGTGTGCCCATGGTGGACACCTTGGGTACGGCCCCATGGTGGACACACATTTGGCTGTACCCATGGTGGACACTTGGTGTAGCCCAATTGTGGGACACACTTGAGTGTGCCCACTCATGGCCCCTTGGGTGTCAGCCCATGGTGGACATCTTGGTCGTACGCCCATGGTATGAATCTCCCTTGGTTTATTGTTTGCTTATCACGAAGGTGTGTCTTTGGTAAACTCTTTGTGTGATCTTTAAGGTGGTGGACTTCATGTTGTGCCTGCGAGTCTCTTGGTGGAATCATGATGGACTCTCCTTGCAGCTTAATGCTGTGACTGCGTGAGTCCTTTGGTGTTGTTCTTAGAGTGGTGGACATTGTTTATTGAGTCTTGCTGGTCGTATTTGAGGATTTAATCTTTGTGTTTAACTTTTTTCTTTTGTCTTTTCATCAGTTTAACACTCTTTTGTGAAGATGATGGACCTTCAACTTGGCATCGTTGTAAATGTCGTAACTCTTCATTTAGTCTTTGGTGGACCGCTGACCATTATATGTTTTGTGGCAACCCAATTCATGTTGGAGGGGGGTACCACTCGTCTGAATGTCCCTCACAATGTGCCTTCATAACTTCTTTCCACCCCTGGCGCTCCTTTATTTCTTTTTCTGGGCATTTACACAAACATAAAGTTGCTCAGTCGCCTCATAAGGTGCCTTCCAGATTAGACTCCTCACACTTGAAGACTGCCACAAAGCTGTAGGTTGGACTCAAGATCTGGTTGGGTCATCCTATACCACTACCGACTAGCATCTCCATTGCCGGCTGATTTGCCCACCAATGCCACTTGGAGATCCCGGAGGATCACAAAAAAAAAAAAAGCGGAAATAGTAATGGCATAGAGGCGGAACAAGATGCAACAAGTGAAAGTCCAGGTTTCCATCTCTATAAATAGTACACCCCTAAACATGTATATACCCAACTATCATGGGCCTTATGTCTTACATGGTGCTTAAGGCCACCTTCAGCAGGTCGGTTCCACTAAGTCCTGTCCCACTACCTGTTTGGAGCAGCCACACACGATTCAATCACCATCCTTTAATCTATTATTTTCTACATTAGTCATTGTAAAATCACTATTTTTTTCATGTAAAGAGGCTGTCACATGGTCACAGGCATGATGTCACCGCCTGTTACCCCTCCCTCTCCTCCCCTGCTCATGTCCTGTTTTAATGCTAATATAAAAAGCATGGCTAGTGTGACGTGCTGTACCGCTGACATCGTGCAATCCGCCCCCCAACACACAGGTGAAGCACCGAACAGACATCGCTACCACACTCCTAGCCAACTTTTCGCCATAACTGGCTGCCTGGAGCGGCTGTATCCTCATCCTGTACCCCACCATGCATCACCACAGGCTTGCCATGGGGGCCGTGGCCAACACACCAGGAAGCCACTCATTATACACCATCACATCATTATACAGGCTGTCAGTCAATCCTCTGGGGGTTGGCCCTTGGTGCCTCCAACTCATGTAAATAAGAGGGGACAGCTTGAATATGCTATGCTTTCATTGGACAGTTCACAGTCATTTGCAACAGTTTAGGAGCCTCATTTCTTAGGTTACAAGCTGTAAGGACCATGAGGATAGAGGCACATGCTCTCCTAATGGCAGTTTAATGAAAATATATTTAGTTTAGGGGGGTTAGTTTCTTACGGGTTTCTCGTTAGGGTCATCAATGTCCTGCCTCGTTCATGTTGCTCCATTTTGCTTCCTTCTACGGTCAAGGTTTTACAATATCCCTTCTTAACAAATATCATCAAATTTGCACTAGAGTCCATAAACCGTCTTCCCAATTTGTCACGTTTCCCATGCCTGTCCCCCAAGTGTCAGCGTGTCCCGTTCCTGTCCCCCAAGTGTTTTCAGCGTGTCCCTGTCCTTCCCCCCAAGTGTCAGCTGTCCCTGTCTGTGTCCCCCAAGTGTCAGCGTGCCCTGTCCTTTCCCCCAAGTTTCCGCTTGTCCCTGTCCTGCTCCCACAGTCTCAGGGGGTCCTCTGTCCTGTCCCCCCAATGTCAGCGTGTGCCCTGTCCTGTCCCCCCAAGTGTCACGTGTCCCTGCTCCCTTCCCCAATGTCGCGTGTCCCTGTCCCTGTCCCCACTGTCAGCGTG
>WNYA01000162.1:0-211504 GCA_019512145.1 Engystomops pustulosus | reverse complement strand
GTGTCCCTGTCCTGTCCCCCCCAAGTGTCAGCGTGTCCCTGTCCTGTCCCCCCAAGTGTCAGCGTGTCCCTGTCCTGTCCCCCCCAAGTGTCAGCGTCGTGTCCTACCCCCCAACTGTCCAGCGTGTCTCTGTCCTGTCCCCCAAGTGTAGCGTTTGTTCCCTGTCCTGTCCCCCCAAGTGTCAGCGTGTCCTCGCCCCCCCACACTGTCAGCGTGTCCTGTCCTGTCCCCCCAAGTGTCACGTGTCCCTGTCCTGTCCCCCAGTTTCAGCGTGTCCCTGTCCTGTCCCCAAGTGTCGCTGTCCCTGCTGTTCCCCCAAGTGTCGCCGTGTTCCCTGCCTGTCCCCCCACATGTCAGCGTGCCTGAGTCCTGTCCCCCCAAATGTCAGCGTGTCCCTGTCCTGTCCCCCCAAGTGTCACGTGGGTCCCTGCTGTCCCTCCCCAAGTGTCAGGTGTATCCCTGTCCGTCCCCCAAGTGTCAGCGTTTGCCCTGTCCTGTCCCCCCAAGTGTCAGTGTCCCTGTCCTGTTCCCCCCCAAGTGTCAGCGTTTCCCTGTCCTGTCCCCCAATTGCTCCAGTCGTGTCCCGTCCTGTCCCCCAGTGTACACGTGTCCTGCTGTCCTGTCCCCAAGTGTCAGCGTTTCCTGTCCCCTTCCTGTCCCCCAAGTGTCCCCGTGTCCCGTCCTGTCCCCCCAAGTGTCAGCGTTGTCCTGTCCTGTCGACAAGTGTCAGCGTGTCCCTGTCCCTGCCAACCAGTGTAGACGTGTCCTGTCCTGTCCACCCCAAGGTGTCGATGACGTGTCCTGTCCCGCCACCCCGTGTGCAGTATGTCCTGTCCCCCAAGTGTCAGCGCTGTCCTGTGCCTGTCCCCCCAAGTGTCAGCTGTGTCCCTGTCCTGTCCCCCCAAGTAGTTTAGCGTGTCCCTTCCTGTCCCCCACAGTTGTCAGCGTCGTCTCTGTCCCCCCAAGTGTCAGCGTGTCTCTGTCCCCCCAAGTGTCAGCGTGTCTCTGTCCTGTCCCCCAAGTGTCAGCATATCCCTGTCCTGTCCCCCCAAATGTCAGCGTGTCCCTGTCCCCCCAAGGGTCAGCGTGTCCCCTGTGTTTGGTCCCCCAAGTGTCAGCATTCCCTGTCCTTCCCACAAGTGTCAGTGGTCCCTGTCCTGTCCCCCCAAGTGTCAGCGTTTCCCTGTCCTGTCCCCCAAAGTGTCAGCGTTCTGTCCTGTCCCCCCAATGTCAGCGGTTCCCTGTCCTGTCCCCCAATGTCAGCGTGTCCCTGTCCTGTCCCCCCAAGTGTCAGGTGTCCCTGTCCTGTCCCCCCAAGTGTCAGCGTGTCCCTGTCCTGTCCCCCAAGTGTCCGTGTCCCTGTCCTGGTCCCCCAAGCTGGGTTCAGCGTGTCCCTGTCCTGTCCCCAAGTGTCAGCGTGTCCCTGTCCCTGTCCCCCAATTCAGTCACGTGTCCCTGTCCTGTCCCCCAAGTGTCACAGTGTGTCCCTGTCCTGTCCCCCCACGTGTTCAGCGGTCCCCGTCCTGTCTCCCCAAGTGTCAGAGTGTCTCCTGTCCTGGTCCCCCCAAGTGTCACGTGTCCCTGTCCTGTCCCCCCAAGTGTCCAGTGTGTCCCTGTACTGTCCCCAAGTGTCAGCGTGTCCTGTCTGTCCCCCAAGTGTCAGCGGTCCCTGTCCGTCCCCCAAAGTGTCAGAGTGTCCCTGTCCTGTCCCCAAAGTGGTCAGCGTCGTCCCTGTCCCTGTCCCCCAAAGTGTCAGCGTTGTCCCCTGTCCTATATCCCCAAGTGTCAGGCTGTCCCTGTCCTGTCCCCCCAAGTGTCAGCGTGTCCCTGTCACGTCCCCCATGTCCAGCGTGTCTGTCCTGTCCCCCCCAGTGTCAGAGTATGTCCCGGTCGCCCGTCCCCCCAAGTGTCAGCGTGTCCCTTGCCTGTTCCCCCAAGTGTCAGCTGTGTCCCTGTCCTGTCCACCCAAGTGTCCAGCGTTGTCCCTGTCCTGTCCCCCACAGTGTCAGCTGTCCCGTCTGCCCCCCGCCGTGTCAGTGTGTCCCTGTCCTGTCCCCCAGTGTCAGCGTGTCCCTGTCCTGTTCCCCCAAAGTGTCAGCGTGTTTTGTACCTAGTCCTGTCCCCCCAACGTGTGCTCACGTGTCCCTGTCCTGTCCCCCCCAAGGTGTCGTGTGTCCCTGTCCTGTACACTGGTCACTGCCAGTCCTGTTAGTGTCAGCGTTGTCCCTTCTGTCCCCAGTCCGTGTCCCTCCGCCCCAAGTGTCAGGTGTCCCTGTCCTGTCCCCCACAGGTCCAGCATGTCCCTGTCCTGTCCCACAAGTGTCAGCGTGTCTCTGTCCTGTCCCCAAGTGTCGCACGTGTCCCTGTTCCTGTCCCCCAAGTGTCAGCGTGTCCTGCCTGTACCCCCCAAGTGTCCCGTCACGTCCTAGTCCCCGTGAGTTCCTGTTGTCCCCCAAGTGTCAGCGGTCCCTGTCCTGTAAGCCCCAAGTGTCAGCGTGTCCGCTGTCCCGTGTCGGTGTGCCCGCAATGCCCCACAAGTGTCAGCGTGTCCCCCTGTCCTGTCCCCCAAGTTCAGCGTGTCCCGTCCTGTACCTGGAGGGGTGATAAACCATAACTTGTATCAGGATGTCATTGTTCCCTCATCCTGTCCGGTTGACCCTGGACTCCATGTGATCTTATATATAAATGCGATTCCATAGTTGGGTCCCTTGCCGGATACCTTAATCTGCATAGACGCGGCGCATAAGGCTTTGCTGGATCCCTGACTTTGCCCATTACCCTTCTATATAAATGTTGTCATATATTGTTTTGCCTGGAGACTTCCGCCAGCAGCTGAGCTGTAAACATTTCATGTTAACTGATGATATGTTTTTCGGAATATTTGCAGCCTGCGTCCGTGCATTGGAAGCGAACATAATGTCCTCTAAACGCTGCGCGCCCCCCTCAGTGCATATATAACAGCACCCCCGCGCTCCGGCGCGAATTTCCGATCATTTTCATTTCTTATGTTCTGTATCATGTGGACAAAGAGTCGACTTATTATCCCAAATCCTAGAACAATCGTCTGACGCCACCAGCGACGTCTCCGACAATGCGCACCCACACCGGCACCGGGTAGGCCGCGCTATTATGTGGGAGTTTTTTACCTTTTTCATTTTAAGACAAGATAAAATTTATATTCTAACACGGCATTTACTTTTTTCTGAAGATTTTGTCCATGTAGATTTATTTTCCTGATGAGACAAGGCGGAACACAAGATACAACCTGCGTATAGTCCTTTCCATATACAACGATGGAGTAGTAGTACTGTGCTGTGCCCATATATACAGGATAGGAGTATAGTACTGTGCTGTGCCCATATATACAGGATAGAGTGTAGTACTGTACTGTGCCCTATACTACAGGATAGGAGTCGTAGTACTGTGCTGTTGCCCATATTACAGGATAGGACGTAGTAAGTACTGTGCTGTGGGTCATATATACAGGATGGAGTAGTAGTAACTGTGGCTGCGCCCATTTATACAGGATAGGAGTAGTATACTGTGCTCTGCCCATATATACAGGAATATGAGTGTATTACTGTGCGGTTTCCGCTATAATACACTATAGGAGTAGTAGTAACTGTGCTGTGGCCCATATATCATGATAGGAGTATAGTACTGTGCTTTGGCCTCATATATCGAGGATAGGAGTAGTTATACTGTGCTGTGCCCATATATAACAGGGATAGGAGTAGTGTACTGGCGCTGTGCCCATATATAAGGATATGGAGTAGTAGTACTGTGCCCATATATACAGGATATAGGAGTAGTCGTGTGGCGTGCCCTATATATACCGAGAGAGTCGTAGTAACTGTAGTACTGACGTTCCCCTATATACAGGATAGGAGTAGTAGTACTGTGCTGGTGCCGTATATACAGGATATGAGTAGTATAGTACTGTGTGTAACCATATATCGAGATCGGAGTGTAGTACTCGTGCTGTGCCTATATCTACTAGGATGGTAGTATAGTACTCTGTTGTCGGATGATGGCATATATACCGGATGAGTAGTAGTCTGTGCCTCATATATACAGGGATAGGAGTAGTAGTGTGTCTGTGGGCCCATATATACAAGGATAGGAGTAAGTAGTACTGTACTGTGGGGCCCACTATATACAGGATAGGAGTAGTAGTAATGTGCTGTGGCCTCTTATATAGCAGGATAGGAGTAGTAGTCACTGTGTGTAACCATATATAGCAGATGGAGTAGTATCTGTGCTGTGCCATATATACAGGATAGGAGGAGTAGTAGTACTGTTCTGTGCCGCATATATACAGGATAGGAGTCGTCAGTACTCGTTCTGTGGGCCCATATATACGATGATAGTAGTATAGTACTAACTGTGCTGTGCCTCAGTATACAGGATAGGATAGTAGTACGTGCTGTGCCCATATATACAGGATAGGAGTAGTAGTACTGTGTCCCTATTACATGATAGGAGATAGTAGTAACTGTGCTGTGTCCATATATATCAGGATAGGAGGTAGTAGTACTTTGCTGTGTCCCATATAATACAGGATAAGAGTATAGTACTGTGCTGTGGCGCGCATATATACATTATAGGAGTAGTAGTACTGCTTCTGTAGGCGCTGTGGCCCAATATACAGGAGATGAGTAGTATACTGTGCTGGTGCCAGCATATATAACCAGGATAGGAGTAGTAGTACTGTGCTGTGTACCTAAATACATGATAAGGAGTAGTCGTACTGTGCTGTGTCCATATTACATGATATGAGTAGTAGTAGCTGTGCTGTGCCCATATATACAGGATATGAGTATTAGTACTGGCTCTGTGCCCATATATACATGATAGGAGTAGCTAGTTAATGTGCTGTGCCCATCGATATAACGGATAGAGTAGTAGTACTAGCGCTGTGCCCTAAAATACAGGATAGGAGTAAGTAATGCTGTGGCCCATATATACAGGATAGGAGTAAGTAGTACTGTTGCTGTGGCCGCATATATCCACCCCAGGATGGAAGTAGTGACTGTGCTGTCTGATATTACAGGATAGGAGTAGTAGTATTGTGCTGTAGCCCATATATACAGGATAGGATAGTACTGGTGTGCCCAATATACGGATAGGAGTAGGTAGTAGTAGTACTGTGGCTGTGGCCCAATATATCCAGGACTAGGAGTAGTGTAGTAATGTGTGCGGGCCATATGATACTGTATGGCCCCCATTTACCTCGCTGTGTCCCTATATACAGGATAGGAGTAGTAGTGCCCATTTCGGATAGAGTGTGGTGGCTGCCCATACGGATCAGGTATAGTAGCGCATCTACAGGAGTACTAGTACGGGTCCATATATACAGGATAGGGAGTAGTAGTACTGTGGCTGTCCCTAATACAGGATAGGAGTAGTAGTACTGTGCTGTGTCCCATATAGTAACAGGATAGAGAGTAGTAGTACTGTGCTTGTGGCCCATATTATCCAGGATGGAGTAGTAGTACTGTGCTGCCATATATACAGGATAGGAGTAGTCTACAGTGTACCCATTGAATGGAGTAATGACTGTGGTGCGCTCATATATAACAGGAAGGGTAGTAGTACATGTGCTGTCGCATTAATATACAGGATGGAGTAGTGTAGCTGTGCTGTGCCATATATACAGGATAGGAGTAGTAGTACTGTGACTGTGCCGCATATATACAGGCTAGGATTGTAATGTGCTGTGCCCATATATACAGGAAGGATAGAGTAGTGCTCAGATACGTGTGTGCGCTTTTCCCATATATACCGATAGGGTCGTAGTAGTAGTCTGTGCTGGGTCCTTCGCAATATCCAGGATAGGTAGTATATACCTGTGCTGTGGCTCTCTATTACGTCGATAGGAGTAGTAGTACGTGCTGTGGTCCCTATATACAGTGATAGAGTAGTAGTACTGTGCTATGCCGCATATATACAGGATAGGCTGTAGTAGTACTGTGTGTCCCATATATTACATCAGGAGTAGTAGATAGTAGTACGTGCTGTGCTCATAATATACAGGATAGGGAGTAGTAGTATGTGCTGGTGCCTATTATTACAGGATAGGAGTAGTAGTACTGTGCTGTACCCTAATACAGGATTAGGAGTAGTAGTACTTGCTGTGCTCGATATATACGAGATGGAGTGTAGTACAAAAATTGTGGCTGTGCTCGATATATAGCAGGATAGGAGTAGTAGTACTGTGATGTGTCCAAATATACAGGATGAGGAGGTAGTATCTGGCTGTGCCATATATACATAGGGGTAGTAGTACTGTTGATGCAGATGGAGTGCTGGGCCTCACGCCTATTGTGAAATGGGGACCGCTGCTTTCTACCTCCTAGTAGATTTGCAATGGTGTTTAAGCTTTTCTACAGGCGATTAGACTGAATAGGTGTGAGGGTTACACATGGCCCCCCGGCTCATTTGGCCGAACAAAGCAATAAAAGCTACAATGAAAGACATTTACACAATGTAATCATTTTATAGCAGGGTTTATAATGCATAAGTAGTCTGTTCCCCGTGTGTTCACCCTTGGGAAATACTGGAGGATTTTTGCTCTTTTTGTGTTGAACCTAATGGGATTGTCACATATATAATTTTAACACGCCCACTTTAACATGTCAGAACAGAGAAACTGCGGAGAGCATCTAAGAAAATCATAGAATCTCTTCGCAATATCTTTCCTGTAGTTACAGGTCCGTGAAACCATCCTCTGCTAATGCAAAAGTTCATGTGGACACCTGATCAATGGAGATGCAGTGTGTAAAATCGTAAGTGGCTCCAAAGGCAATGGCTTAAAGGGAATGTCCAGTCTATGACAACCATTGATAAGACCTTATTATTGAGGTTATTTAAAGATGGGGTGGGTGCCTCCGATCCAGGTGGAACCTCTTACTTCTGGAGCCCAGGATGCACATCACCCATCTGTTGTGAATGTGCAATGTGTATACTTATATTTACAGTAGTTGGTGTGCGGGCGGAAATTGACGAGCACTTTCATGCCTGCGAGTATTACGATCAGTCATATGATTGGACAAAAATAGATGAAAATCGCTGCTGCTATGACCCAGAAAAAGGCAATATTCGGAGGGAAAACAGCGATTGGTATATGACGCATTGAATAGATACTGTGTGGATACTTTGTTTCATCCTGTGGGGGCACCACTGCATTATATTTGACCCTTACAACCAGGATTTCCTACTGAGTCACCGATCCTGCCTTACACCAAGAGCCAATTGTGCTTGGTGAAGACGTGAATATTGTCATTTCACTGTGGTGGCGCTGTTTGAAATTTGGGGACACTTGCTTGAGTTTCCTGCAGCAGATCAAGCTGATCATTGAAACATCCCAGAGTAGGTAATCTATTGGGGCAGATTTACTTAACCCCGGTCGCGTGCGCCGATCCAGGGCGCGTTAAACATCTGGCGGTGGATTCGGGTCCGAAAAGGGGCTGGGTGAATGGCCTCGTATCATCAGGCAGTTTCCGTCTGACGTCACCAGGTTTCGCTGCTGCGGCTGAAGTTCCTGCTGAAATGCACGTGAAGTTCAGATCCTATCCTGGATGAGGCGACGTGCAAGCTGCCCGACACAATTTCCTTTTGTAAATGGCGGATGCGGTGGCGTTTCCGAGTCCGTTCCGGTTTCCGTCAGGGCCACGCCCCCTCGATTTCCGTCGCTTGCATCCGGTGAGCGAATTGCGCGGCCACAATCCGATCCCGTGCGCCAAAATGCCATTGGGCTAATTCAGTCAAATCGGGCGCAAATCGGGAAAATTGTCTGGGTAACACGTCGGGAAACGCGAATCGGGCCTTAGTAAATGACCCGCCAATGGATCTAATTTCATAAAATTAAGAGATTTCTGGCATAAGCGTGCGAACCCCTTAAGGCGAACCTGGTCAGAAATGTATCACTTCACCCGTTTAAATTATTTCTAATCCTCTCGACATGATGGGTTCAGTGACCCGTCCGTTCCCTCCTGTTCCATCCTCTCGCTGTTATGCACAGAGGTTATGACACCAATGGCCTCTGGCTCCTCATTAGCGTTTCATTTTTGGAAGTTTTTGTAGCCGAGTGTCTCGTTGTGGAGCACGGGCCACTCACAGGATATACTATATTGCACAATTGTTTAGAAGACGGCTGGAGAAGACTATTAATACGTTCTGGAAAATTGTAAATATATGGAGGACAGCATCTCGCAAGTGAGCCACCGCAACGTACGCTAGCCCATTGCCCAACAACAATAAACAAAGTCTAATGAGTGACCCCTTTACACCATAAAGGACCACCAGGTCACTATAGACGTAGGTAGACCAATTGTTTATTTCTACGTTATCCCCCCCCAGCACCCACCCTAGGCTATGGCCTCTTGCTGCTTGACATTGACCCTTTCTACCTCGAGTCTTGACTTTAATGAGGTCACAAACCCTATAGCTCGCCCACACTAATTTTGTGTCTGTTCTAGACAACAGTTAAAGAGGTACATTTAAACACGTTAACTCCTCTAGACTGACTATGGAAGTTAGTTAGCGACCTCCTGCACACTCAAGTCGCACCGATAAGTAACTTCTGGCCATACTCGATTGTCTTTCACTTAGAGCTTGCCTAGCTCTATTTTTGGATTTGCTCCCCTTTCTCTCATTATGTGAATTGTCATCGGGCCTCTTTCTCACTAGGTGTGGTCGGTCTTTTTTGGTGTATAGTGTGGGCAACATCAAACTCCTCTCTCCAGAAACAGATGATTTTAGCAAGCCGCATCTGACTAGGACAAGCCAATGGGGTCGTGGCATGTCAGGTCCACTAGTCTAAAAAGCTTTTAGGCTGCTCAACCCCTAATGTGCCCGGAGACAAAAAGAAGGATAGATTTGTGCAAGGAAATTGCCGCGGGGAGAGTGTGCGAGTAGAGAGTCCTGAATGGACGGACCACCAGTGAGGACAACAACAATCAAGAACAACATTAACTACATATTCTAAACCTTGGTCTTGGTATTTTCTTGGAAACACACAACCCCAGAGCACATCTCATGACATGAACAATCCCACCAGACCCTTGCACAATAACCACAATACGGACATTTTGGGGGGGGGGGCTCTCTAAAACTATAGAATTTCCAAAAAATCTGGATTCTTATCTTCTCGAATAAGTTTTGTTATTAAAACATTTACAAAATAAAAGTTCATCCCTTCAGAATTTTGGATAAGTTAAGTAAGCAAACCCTATTTTGGAATGGGACTACACGTAAAATTTCACCACCTTGGGTGTAATGGAGAGCAGTTACTGCGTGGTGCCTCTTGTTTTGGCCACCACAAAGATGGACAGCTGTTTCCTCGAAAATATACATTTCAAAAACGTTTTACGAATGGGTTAAAAAAGCTCTCTCTGTCTTCCATGGACACTTTCCTCCTAATTCTTGCGAATATCCTTCCTGTGATAATCTGTCCAGACTTTAGGGCTTTACTTTTGAGTTACTATTGAGAAACCTTGAATATAACCCTAATAAATTGCGCCAGGATTTGGGTGGCAACAGCGAAAAACCATTTATCCGGAAATGGAACTCTAGATCGTGCCACTACTAATAAGAAACTCAATGTTTGCTGTGCATGGCCTCCTTTCAGGTCATGTTTGCTGAGTCTGAGTAAGTCTCCCGCAAGAATTGGGTCTTTCAACAAAAAAAAGAAAAAATTCAAAAAACTTTATACCATATTAAGGCACAGAAACCTCTTCTTTGTCTTCCATAGGACCATTCCTAGACCTCTCATCCACCGTTAGCAATGGGATAATTCGGACGCTACTATAGTTGGAAAAAACCTTAGACTAAAGGCATAAAATTACCACGAATTTTGTGTGACCCTTGGAATTGAACTCTCTCTAGACGTTTGCCTATAATAAGAAAACTATGTTGATCGTTTGGGCTATGTCCTTTGATGGTTCTATTTATATAATTGTAAGTCTCAAAGAATTGTGGGTCTTGTGAAAAAAACGAACATTCAAAACATTGGCAAAAAATAGTCAATATGGAACGCCTCTTTGTGTTCTCCGGCACCCTGGCACCTTCTCTGCTCCTACTTCCATTTACTCTTCTTATAATTCGGTAAACACTTTGAATCCTTATGCTTCCGCCCTATATACACTCCATTAAACCGGCGACGAAAGAAAAACTGTCGAAGACCATGTTAAGGTCGGCTCGTAGATGAAAAGAGGCTTTGACAATCTCCAGCTGTAGATAAAGCTCCTCGGATGGGCGGTGGATACATCTGTATGGGCTTGGAGCGGGCTTAGCTCCATATTTCGGCTTTCTATTAAGTGGTACTAAATGGTTACGGAGCGAGGAAACAATGGAGGCCGAAAGAGCCCATCCTTAGGAGATTTTTTTTTCGGCTACGTCTAATCGATGAATACGAATGCACAACCTTCCCGGCATAATAAAACCTGACATCTCGGGTCGGGCCAGGACACGCTAAATCTGCCTTATTAACACAAATATGCAGTTATTTTTTATTTTTCTGTCTCGTCAGCCAGAACTTTCTCGCAACATCAATCCTTCACATCGGAGAACCTTATCATCAATTGTGATGTAGAAAGAGGGTAAGAGGGAGGGAAAAATACGCTATAAAGCATCAAGGACCTGTACTATAACGTGATCCCGCAGTAGCTATAACAAAACAGTAAAGAAAAATGGCACCGCTCACGGTTGCTAGGCAACCCCTCCTAGGTTGCCATTTTGATTGGGCATTCACGCTCTTGGACACAGGTTCTGCTCAGCTGAGCATGAAGTGGATGGCTGTAATTGAGCAAACGATTGGGCCAGGCTGAGAAACATGATATTGAAGTAAACGGGAGATGGCAATTTCATTGATTTGATTAACAATGGGGCTGATGATGGTTGGCCGTCAACCGGAGCATGCGTGAGACGCGAGACTGGGACTTTAGGAAATCCGTAAATTGAAAACAACTTCACAATAATAGAGTAAATATCATAACTAAATGGTGAAACAAAGTGAAATATATTAATGCTTAAAAAACTAAATAATAAATCGGTAGCATTCTTGCGCCTATCCCTTGTTCGCTGTGTCCGCAGGACTAGCCGACGCTCGGCCATTCAGCAGTAGCTGAGACTTATCCGGCCAACTGGTCATCTGTGGGGCAGGGACCTTCCTGTGCAGTGAGACAATTAGAGGGGTTCATAAGAGATTCCCAAATAACGAGGGTGATGGTGTTACCCACTATGAACCGATTTCATTTTTCCTCAATAGAGGACTTCTAAAAAGTGGGAGTTGTCCCAAGTTTGATTGTTACGCCCTTATGTTCGGGATAGGATACCAGACTCCTCTATGCCATCTGCTAAGTGAAGTCGGGCAACCAATGGGGCCAAACGTGGATGGATGTCCTGGTCTCTAACTGATGGAGGCCGCAGGTCGGTTTCAGCAGTGCTGAGTCCAATTCAACGACACCTCCACAGAACTGAATGGTCCCTTCATCCTTCCCTTCATCCTGTCCCTTCATCCGTCCCTTCATCCTGTCCCTTCAATTAGGAGGCTCAGGACCTCTGCATTTTTTGTGCTCGGCAAGGGGTCGCAGTGGTTGGTTTCCGTACGATCAAAATAGTATCACCTGGACGCACATGGGGCAAGCCCTTTAACACTCAGAGCTCGCAACTCACACGGCGGGGCCAAGATACGACCTATCACGAGTAATGGCACGTGGGAGGTCGGTGGGAGGTGCTGATCCCAAGCTTTTCCATCTAGAGCAAAGCATATGTGGCATTGTGTTTGCAGGGAATTTCTGACTGTTGACATGATGGAGCAGACTCAGAATGTCTAGGCAACCACTAATTGTTACTTTATAATATATATAGTTTCTATCAGTTCCCATTTTGTTTCTGGTTTTTCAATGACCTGCTTGATGGGGGGGGCAAATATCGGTAAATTCCTAAATAAGCAGATACATCTAGCAAACTGTGCATATTTTTTGTTCTATTTTAATTTTCTTCTAGATAGAATTTTTTTTTGCTATTTTGTGTTTTCTTCTTTCCGCTTTGCTTTCTTTCTTTGGCTTTTCTCTTCCACATTGGTTCTCGACTCCTGGAGCACATTCGTGCTGTGGGCTCTTATGGCCATTTAGGTCTCCGTACATCATAGGACATAGGATGTTAATACTGAGATTGTCATCCACAGGAGTCTTTAACTTCCCATCTTTTTGTGCTTTTTGAGTTTTTTACCATCCTTCATACATATTTTGTAGCAGCATTTACTTGAGCTCTTGTAGCTAATCATGCATTTTATGGGTGCTTGTATTTTTCCATCCCTTCGTTCAATATGGCTACGAGGTTGATGGCCGCGAAATCATCCGATCTGGTAATTGAATGCGCGATCCGTGGGGTCTGTTTGTGAAGAAGAGAGTTGTGCGATGTAATTGCTCAGATTAATGATGCAGCCAGCGCAGGAGAGATAGATGACTGCGCCCCGGGCTTTCATTACTCATTGCTTGGGATCAGAGGTTTGATCTTTGTTGTGGACGTCGGCATCATCTCGGCTCCGCTCTCATAGTTCATAGTATATGTTACTTAGGGGAATTATGGGCCGTTATAATCCTGTAGTTTAAATGGGAGACTTTACTTCTTATTTAATGTGGCCGCAAGATTGTCACGATGCATTTCTTTATTGTTCTTTACTAGATATCAAGAGAATGTAGAGCATAGAGGACCAGCGAGGGATGATCCACCCACGCTCCATGTTCCTCGCAGGTGGTTGGGATCCTTATGACAGTGGTGTCGAACCTATGGCTACGGGTGCATAGGTGGCACTTAGAGCCTTTCTCTGGGCACTCAGGTTATCAACCGCCCAGGACAGAGTTCACCAGACAGAACAAGTCCACCAAATCTTTCTGGAGGTCCCAGCAACTTAGAGGATGCTGGCCGCTGCTCTATCTTTTGAGTCCCTTTTTTGAGATCTGGACCGCTTCATTCTTCCCTCTATCATAGCATCATGGAGAGAAGCTACATTAGAGTCTGAATTTGCTCCTCGCTCCTTTCAACTTAGTGGTGGCCTCAAGGGACCGATACGATTGAAAGTTTTGTGGAAGAACACGGTAGGCAATAACGTTACTGATTAAAATGTCCATGTTGGCGGCTTCAAACTGTAAATAAATGGATTTTGGTTGGATTTGGGCGCCCCAGCTCGGTCTCTAAAGATTCGCCATCACTGGGTCCTTAGGAGCTCCTGGCCATGAGTATTCTCAGGCATTGTCCTCTGATTGCATACTTATGTTTCTTCTTGGCAGGATTAAAGGAATTTACAACCCCCTTTTCTAAAAGTGCCTGATTTTAGAACGCCCCATATTTATGGTATCTCCCTGTCGGTGCTCGCTACGGTAGGAATAATGTAAATGTATCAATTTATGATACTTTGCTTACACAATTTTCTTCCCAGGAGTGAAGTAATCTGGTCCTTAGAACCTCCATGTTGCCCTTACCTCTCAGCATCCATTACTATTCTTCTATCAGTTCCCTCGTTGCCTTTGTCGCCAGCTGTACCTACCAATTGGGAGGCTGAATTATTGTCTTTGATATTTGTTTCCAGAAAATGATTTGCTTCAATTTGAAGACTACAAGAAATAGTATCATTTTTGTTGGCTCAGAATTCTCTTCAACATCTCCGAACCGCGCGCTATCCCCGCATGACTGGCATCTGCAAACCATGCTGTCGTCCTACTGTTTGATTGTCGCACGCCATTGTCCTGGGCTTCCAATTTTCCCAACAACTGTCTCTAATTCTACCATTGTCCACATTGTCACGCGGTACTCATCCATACGCAATCTATTGTCCTGGATACCCACTATCCACCATACTTCTTGTCGTATGCCTTGATTCTTAAAATATTTATATTATTTTCCTATTTTTGAAATCTCATAAAATTTACTATCTAATTTTTTCTCTGATTTTTCTCAACGCGATTAGGAGGGCTCCTTGTGTATCCTGTGTATCACATCATGACTTTCTCGCATTGCCTTCTCAGTCACCTTCTGGATCCTACTATTTTGGCGTCTTAGTCTCCTTGTCCCGTTTCGCACTATTACTCTCTAACCATTTGTTTTAAAGGCACTGGGGGGAAGAAAACTTTTAAAAATTTTTAATATTAATTAGTATCTCCGTATTCCTTCGTGCGTCTAGCCGAGTTTTTCATGCACACAAAAATTGCTGAAAAACCTCCGTCGGCTTATACACGAGTCAAGAAAAAAAATAAAAAACTTACTACTACTCAGCGCCTTCGCAGTTTCCGGATCGTTGGCGGGGGTCTGATCTTCGCGCGAGGCTCCCGCTCCTCGGCGCGTTAGCTGGCATGGTGTCGGCGTCGCTCTGAAGATGCGGTGACCCCCCACCGCCAACGATCGCGGACACTAGGGTGAGTATTAGTTTTTTATTTTTTATACGCTTGGCGTGGGGCAGGCTGTATACTTTATGGTGGCAGGCTGTATACTTTATGGGGCAGGCTGATACTTTATAGGGGCATGGCTGATACTTTATTGGGGCAGGCTGGATACTTTATTGGGGCAAGCTGGATCCTTTGGGGGGCAGGCTGTATACTTTATGGGGGTCAGGCTGTATAACTTTATGGGCAGGCTGTATACCCTCTTGGGTGGGTCTGGCTGTATTCACATGGGGGCTGTCTGTATAGCTACATTGGGAACCTGGCTGTGTATACTAGCATTGGGACTCGGCTGTATCTACATGGGGCCTGGCTTGTATACTACAAAGTGCCTCGGCTTATACTGCGAGTCCATAGGTTTTCCGCAGTTTTTGGTGGTAAATGAGGGGTCTCGGTGCTTATTCCTCTGAGTAATACGGTAATCTTTTCTTCAACATGTCTCTCCGGCATAAGGCAGCATGGCAGCCGGTCCTTGTGTACTACCCCCCCAAACCTCTCCTACATAATTCCTATTGCCACCGCTTGGCCGGCGCATTGTCTCCTGATGTTTTCTGGAGATCCTTATGGCTTCAAGTGATTTTGTGACGCTCGATTCTCCCTCTCCGCTCTCCGGAATTACTGCCTGATGAAGCGCCTGCAGCTATTCCCTTGTTCTGTTATACCAGCGATAGCTGATGGGGATTATTATACAATGATTGCGGTTTTGACTCATTATTGTCACAGCGGTGTTTTTATGGCACACAAGATGTTTCGCAGATTCAGAATGCTTCTTCGAAGCTCATCTTTTATGCGTCGCTACATCCGACTCTGCCGCAGATCTCTGATGCCTCCTCCAGGGTCTCATCCCCGCAGAGAGTCCATCATCTTGTTCTACATATTTCCGCTGACGTTTCTTCCATGAAGTCAGCAAAGTCTCGCCTCGCTTCATGGTTGGAGATGACAGAAGATTGACGCTCTGATCTACACTTTGGGAAGTGCTACGTGCTGAACCTTGAGTAGCGGGCGTCCTGGGAATAAAATACGAGGAAACTCCGTATAACACATTGGTCGCCTGCTAATGACTTTCTGGTCTCCCAATTACAGGAGGGGATGAGGCTAGGGGCTCACACCTCCATAACTTTTTATATTTATCCATAAGTAAAATATTTTTAAATGACCTGGGACATAAAAATTCCTGATTTCAAAGCAGTTTGTTAAGGGCTTAATTAATTCAACTATCTTCACAATTCCCCTTAACCCTATTCCTTATCACAGATGGACCTCCTACATTAATGTTAAAATGGGGTCTTCAAGTAAATCCCCAATAAAACACAACCTGTGCAAAAAAGTGCTCCAGTCACTTCTATGAAACATGGGATAGACCTTCATAGAAAGTGACTGGACACAGATTGACGCGTCAGCAAACCAGTAGGCTTTTTATATGGACGCGGTCCATTAACCTTATTGGTGGTGGTCCGCATTGGTTGTACACAAGAATATCCGTACTTTCTCTCCTGTCCTGGTTTAAAATGTAGAACAATTAATTATATGGTTAGAAATGTGATCTCATTAGAAAACTGTATACTGGGTAATCACCAACTTGATGTCCACGCATTGACCATATGGCGGCGCTCTCTGACCGCTTAATGGTGCATATTAATATTTCCCACCCTATCATCCCATAAAATTCGAACCCCTCCTACATATAGAACGCCCTCATTCTATACTATAATTATATAATGTAACAAGCTATCATAAAAAAATTCAACCTTAGGAGGGAATGGGGGGATGTTGAGGAATATCTTCCTTGGTCTTTCGTGTGGTCTCAAACATCCATCCCAAGTCTCTGGTTCTGGTCTACAATGTCATTTGGGATTACTATAATATCGCCTGCTAATATACCCTTAGGTTCATTGATTTGGTTAATGATTTGGGCCACCTATCTAACTCTCCCATTAGTAGGATCCATGGTGCTTTTGTATCCATGACTACCAACGGACCTGGATCTCTTGAGAGACTTTTGATAGAACTGCTAGTAGAAGACCCTGTCTAGTCAAAAAAAGACAGTCACACCCAGCTTCCGCTGGAGTATGTGATCCACTCTCCCTATGGAACAGTCATGCCTCAGGGTGAAGTAAGTCCTACTTAGTTGGATCCATTATCTGAAGACCATAATCCATTATCACTCATACATTCCAGTTTTCCTTCTAGTTGTACCATGAGCTCTCAGGTCTTAGAAATCTCCTCTCCGCAGGAAAGGGTTGGCACTGTCCAAGTGGTGTATGACTTTGCCGATCACTTTGTTTGCCCAAGGGTTATCTCGGGTCAGAATTAGTCACGCTCAGAGAGCGCAGAGTATACCTTGAAGGCTTAATGTCTAGAGATGAGTCTGTGCAAGACCAAGAAGTAATCAGCTGTCAGGGTTCCTGTGCGCTCTGTCAGGTCCCTGTGCACATCCTGTATGGCTATAGGCATTGATCTAAAACTCTCAATCCTCGCCAGAGCCCTCGGCAACTATAGAAGAGGCTGTTGTGTTATTGTAGCTTTAACAAACTACTTCTATCATTAGTGAAATTGATACATGGGGATTTCAGCAAGTATCGTGGCATAAAATAAGTCTTAAGATGCAAGATTGATGGTAGGAATCTTGTACTGTTTCTACGGCTGCAACTTTATCAGAGGAAGAAGAGGGGCGACTCATAGAAGCTTCTGAAGTTGTCAATAACTAACCATGCAAAGGAACAATGTACGTCCTACATTCTGGCAGGGCCCGCCGCACCTGCTCTGTAGCAAGTTCCATGCAAATGCTGTCGTGGGCATCAAGAATATCAGGGACGCTGATGATCCATATCTATAAGTCCGTCCGGGTCATTCTAATATGGCAACAGAAATTATGGTGAAATAATAGGCAAATTTGTTAAAAAAAAAAAAATAACTGTAGATTATATTATTCCCAAAAAAAAGAACAAACCATTGAAATTACCATTCATTATTTCTACTTCTTTGGCATGCAGACAATTTATTTACACAATGGTAGACGCACTATGTCTATAGATATCATACAGTCTTCTGACTTTATGGATTACTCTGCCTATTGGGTATAACGTCTCTCATTGGTGGAACCTCAATGCCCTCTTCTCTCCTCATGAACCGAAGCATCAACTGTCGCATGTCAGCACGATCGATATCCTCAAAGGGTAGAGACTTACTGGCATTTCACCTCAAGAGTGGATGCCTTACTGCATGTTCTCCTCCTGGGTGGAGACTTATCTGCATGTTCTCGCTATGGGTGAAGCGCTTACTGCATGTTCTCCTCATGGTGGGAGCCTACTGCATGTTCTCTCCTCATGGTGGAGGCTCTTACTGCCTTTCTACCTCATGGTGGAGCCTTACTGCCTGTTCTCCCCTGCATGGGTGGAGCCTTATTAGACGTTATTTCTGTTCCCATGTGTGTAGGCCTTACTGCCTGTTCTCGCCCTCATAGGGTGGAGGGCCTTATTGTGTTTGGTACTGTTATTCACCCATGGTGGAGCCACCCCAACTGTTCTCTCCATGGGTTTAGCCCCACATCACATGATCTCCTCATGGTGTCATCTAATTTTTTTCTCTCTGCATGAGAAGAAACTCACCAGCCATTCTTGTAATGGCCGTAGCCTTACTACGCTGCGCTATCTTTCATGTGTGTAATATAACTGCCCTGGCTATCTATGGTGGAGGCTCAGGCACCCTTGTTCTCTTCATAGGAGGAGAGAGAGATGTGCTACTATCTTCATTGAGTGGAAAAATGGCAACTGCCTCCGTTCTCATCATTG
Source organism: Engystomops pustulosus (assembly GCA_019512145.1). Classification (NCBI taxonomy): domain Eukaryota; kingdom Metazoa; phylum Chordata; class Amphibia; order Anura; family Leptodactylidae; genus Engystomops; species Engystomops pustulosus. Next base: position 193,272 of record WNYA01000162.1, on the reverse strand, counting down.
GTGGACTGCCTTAATACTCTATCCTGCATCATATGCATGTTATCTTCATGGGTGGAGGCTTAAACTGTGGTCTGCTGGCTGTCTTGATGGGTGGAGGCCTCATTCCCCTGTCTGCTTCAGGGGTGGGGAGTAACTGCCCTGCTATCTTCATGGGTGAGCCTCAATCTCGACCCTGTTTCTCTTCAGGGGTGGGGATAACTTCCCTGCTAATCTTCATGAACAAACCCAACCAGCTCATTCATTCATGGGTGGAGCCTATTACAGAAAACACATTTCATCATGGTGGGAGTTCCTCACTGTATTTCTCTAAACTCACAAATTTCTATAATATATGTAAAATAGAAGGAGTACTCGCAGGGAGATATGTGAAAACGCATATCCCATTTGTGTTAATCTGAATATAAATCTTTATTTTTTCCCCTCTTCACCTGATGTCAGCTACTACGTGGATACTGCAGATGGCGCGTCATATCATGACATGAACCTAGGATGGGGTAGGGTTTAGTGCCAAGTTTTGTGAGGGGCTTTTATAGATACCCAAAACCTTCTCTAGTCCTGATTACCAGAAGAGGATTGATGATCAAACGAAAGTCCAATGAGATCCTACTCCCAGATCATTAAGATCCATTTATCTCGCACCGTACAAATTCCAAATTTCTGTTTGGATCCGATTACATTTTAATGATTGACTCCTGCGCGATCCCATATAAAACCGCCAACCAACAGATACGCACAAACGTGGTCTTCATTTCCTCAACATTGATCATATTTTTACTTTTTAACCCGCGTCCTTTTCCCATAAACATTATTCGCGGACCCACAAATTAGATTATTAGAGGCGACGTGAGTTCCATATTTATCAGAGCGAGGTCGAGGAGGAGGAGCGCTGGCACACCCACTCCATCTCCCATGATGTCCCAACCCAATCCTCAAATAGATGGATTGGAAATTTTCTATCTCCCCATTTTATTTCATTGTAAAATGTTATTTTTATTAGAGTTATCGATTTGGAGCGCGTCTGGGTTCCTTTATCTGACAGTATCATCAGCGAGCCGCGACTCCCCACAGAGCTCTCCACCACCCGGCCGCGACCTCAGGATGGAGGGATCATTGATAATAGGGCGTAACCCAGGGGAAAGTTAGTAATGTCAGAGCTATTTTCATCCCTTTGGCTTATTCCACATCGTGCATGAGGAATGAAAGTCATACTGTAAATCAGACGATCGCCGAGCGCACCAGAGCGTCCCCGTGGACATCATGACAAGCGACTCCGCAAATCATTTGGATGAGTAAACGGCGGCATGAGAGAGCGGCACGGAGGAAGTTCAAAGGAAGGAAAAGCATCTTCACATTCAGCATAATAAGCAGAATGCGGCCGCTCCTTCGGGTGACTTCTCCAGCCTCCTCCGAGAGCAAAGTCACACAACTTACCTAATGGTATTCAGGCAACAGTACAACTGGAGGGAGACTGGAGGATGGCGCGTCGCAAGAGTCGGAGGAGGCCAACATGATATTAACAGAATATAAAAGCTAAACCCTTAATCATATCGCCGCCCTATGTACAGGAATATAATATTAATACTGCCACTTTATTACTATATATCCGCATGTACTTAGAATCTAACTATAATACTGCCTCCTATGTACAGTAATATAACTTAGCTTAATACTGCCCGCTTATGTACAGGAATATAACTACTATAATCTGCCCCCTATGTACAGGGAATATAACTACACTATTAATCGCCCCTATGTACAAGAAGGGATAAACTACTATTAATACTGCGCCCCTATTACAAGAATATAATACTCAATACTGCCTGCCCCTATGTACAAGAATATAACTACTATAATAACGCCCTATGTACAGCAAATATAACTACTATAATACTCCCCCCTATGTACAAGAATATAACTACTATAATACTGCCCCATATGTCAAGAATATAACTATAATACTCGCCTCCCTATGTACCGAATATAACTACTATATACTGCGTCCCTATGTACACGAATAGAATATACTATAATATGACTGCCCCTATGTACCAAGAATAGAACTACTATAATACTGCCCCAGTACGATTATTGTATCCCATATGTAGAATATAACTTTGTTTTTTTACTATATATACTGACCCCCTATGTACAAGAATATAACTACTATAATTCTGCCCCTAGTTCAGAACTTATGTATGCCTAAGGAATATAACTTACTATAATTTATGGTCCCCCTCTATGTACAAGAATATACTACTATAATACTGCCCCCTAGGTATCAGGAATATAACTACTATAATACTGCCCTCCTAGGTATTACAAGAATATACTACATAATACGGCCCCCTATTGTCCAGGAATTAGAATCTACTATAATACTGCCCCCCTATGTACACACTATAACTACTAATCTGGACTGGCCCCCTATGTACAGAATTATAAACTATAATTACTCTCCGCCTATGTACAGAGATATAGACTACTCATATATGCCCCCTCTGTACAGGAATAAACGTACTATAATTACTGCCCCTATGCTAACAAGGAAATACACTATATATACTCGCCCAGACCTAATGTACAATGATTTATAACCCTATAATACTGCCCCTCTATGTACAGGAAAGATAAACTACTATAATATCTCCCCTATGTACAGGAATATAACTACACTATAAAGCCCCCTATGTAGCAGGAAGATAAACTACTATAAGACTCCCTCCATGTAACAGGAATATACTATATACTACTGCCCCTCTATGTACAGGAATAGAACTACTATAATACTGCCCCCTCACATATATATAAGCTAAGGGGCCAAAAATAAAAGATTAAAATACTACTATAATATGCCCCCTATGTAGGCACAATATATACTCCATGCCGTAACTACTCTATACTGCCCCTATGTACAGAGAATATAACTATATAATACACCCTGACGGAACTAAACACCCTATAAGTAATGCCCAACGCAATAACTACTTATAATACTGCCCCTATGTACAGGAATATAACTATATAATACGTGCCCCCTATGTCAGAGAATAAACTTACTATAATCTGCCCCCTTGTACAAGATAAACTACTATAGATATACTGCCCCCTATGTACTAAAGGAATTAACTACTATAATACTGCCCCTATGTACACGGATATAAATGATACTCCCCCCCTAAGTAAATAGACATCTATGCCCCTCTATTGTCGGTATTACCTACTATACTACTGCCCACCTATGTACAGATATAACTCTAATACTGCCCCATATGTACAGAATATAACTACTATAATACTGCCGCCCAGGCAGAACTAATAGATACTACCTAATGATAAACGACATAAATATTCCTAATAGTGCCTCCTCTAGGTACAGAGATAAATATCGCTATATACTGCCGCCCTACTGTACAGAATATAATACTATAATACTGCCCGCCGATTGTATCAGAGATATAACTATATATATACTGCCCCCTATGTACAGGAATATAAACTACTATAATACTGCCCCTAATGTACAGGAATAACTAACTACTATAATACTAGCCCCCATGTACAAGAATATAACTACAATATAATCTGCTCCTATGTATTGCAGAATATAAACTTCTATAATACTGCCCCTATGGTAGCAGGAAATAACTCTATAATATGCCCCTATGAAGCAGTCATATACTACCTATTAATACTGCCCCCTATGAGACGCTAAACTCAGATACTGGTGTATGTGTCAGTGCTGCTTATTACTGTGTTAGACTGTCGGTGTCCTGTGTCCTCCCGTTGCTCGGTAAGTACGGTATAGTATCTCTGAAATAAACAAATACCATAAAGCTCGTCTAGATATTTCTTCCCGCATTTTAAAAACACACTGGAAATATAATAAGTCATCCAAATTCCTCCTTTCCGGAGAAATATGTCAGATAATATAAGATAAGCCAGGAGTGATAGTAGTCACAAGAGCTGGTTTGTCGGCTCTCTGGTGCAGCTGTTCTGTGCAGCGGTTTGGCGGTACGTCCCGCTGTGTGTGAGCCTCCCTGCTCTCACTGCGGTCTCTCGCTCCCTCATCGCGTCTCTTTATCTTGCATGCATTTCATACACCATCGCACATTGAGGCGCAACTTCCCCAAGAAATACGACGCGCACTACGTGTCACACTCTCATCCTTCAGGGTCAAAAGGGCGTCAAACGGGCGCAAACGCGCCTAAAAACTAATCCAATCCCAACACAGGGACTTTCCCATTATGGTCGGCTGGCTGCATTGCTGATCACTCAGAACATATAACAAAGCCCCCACGGTGGATAAATAATACTGGCTGTATACTGGCCTTATACTGTATATAACTGCTATAATACCAGATGTATTTTCTGCAAACATACATCATATATTACAGGCACATACGTATATTATCACATACATGACTGAAATAATAACGCGATACAGCAGTGACCACAGCGAGCACAATGATAGCACGAACAACTGCAGTATACGGCAATATTTAAGCAACTGCTGTGGGCAATGTCCTATGTAAATGCCGCTATCATATACCCATGCATACTATACTGCTATACAGTGGGCCTGTAGATCTGCTATAAACGAATGTGCATATAATATCGTACCCTGCCAGGAAATGTTCTAATACAGTGTATATAATAGTAGCAGTCTATACAATAACAATATATGGGCTATACATTGTATATTAAGATTTGCCTAACATGTTTAGCAATGTAATACTGCAAAAACACCATACCATATTATACTTCTATAATCATATTAAACTCTATAATACTGCCATAACATCTTATGTCATACTGTGTAACAGTGATATATACATTGTCATATAATGTACATTATCAGGTGATATATACATTGTATACTGTACCATGTAGTCAGTGTGATATATCATTATATCTGTCAGCAATGTAGTCAGGGTGATATATACATTGTATGCTGTCGCATGTATCAGGTGATTATCATGTATACTTGTACTGTAGGTCAGTGTGTATATACAATCTGTATACTGTAACATGTAGTCAGTGTGATATATACATTGTGATACTGTAACATGTAGTCATGTGATATATCATTGTATACTGTCCATGTAGTCAGTGTGATATATACAATTGTCGACTGTACATGTAGTCAGTGTGATCTATACATTATATACCTGTAGCATGTGTCAGTGTGATAATATACATTGTATATCCTGTAGCATGTATTCAGGTGGGATAATATACATTGTATACTTACATGTCGTCGGGTGATCTAAATACATTGTATACTGTACATGTAGTCAGTGTGATTATACATGTATAACTGTACATGTAGTCAGTGTGATCTACAATTATATCCTGTATTTTCTGTCAGTGGTGGATATATCCTGGTATAATACTGTACATGTCGTCAGGGTGATATATACATTGTATACTGTACATGATAGTCCGGGTGATATTAGCATTGTATACTGTACATGTAGTCATTGTGATATATACATTGTTATCTGTACATGTAGGTCAGTGTTGATTAGACATACATTGTTAATACTGTCCATGTAGTCAGTGTGATCATACGTTATTACTGTACATGTTAATCAGTGTGATATATACATTGTATACCTGTACAGTATTCATTGATATATACATTCTATACTGTAGGCAGTAGTCATAGTGTGATATACACATTGTATACTGTACATGTAGATCAGTGTGATATATACATTATATACTGTACATGTATCCAGTGTGCTAATACATTGTCATACTGTACATGTAGTCATGTGGATCTATACATTATATACTGTAAGCATGTATCAGTGTGATATAATACATTGTATACTGTACTATGTAGTCAGGTGCTATATACATTATATACTGTAGCATGTAGTCCGTTGCTGATATATACATTATATACTGTACATGTAGTTCAGTGTGATCTATACCTTGTATACTGTACTGTAGTCATGTGATAATATAGCATTATATAACTGTACACGTAGTCAGGGTTGATATATACATTGTATACTGTACATGTAGTCAGTGTTATATATACATTATATCTGTACATGTCGTTCAGGGTGAGGGTATACTTAATATACTGTCGTATTCCGTGTGATATAATACATTGTATACTAGTACTGTACATGTAGTCAGTGTGATTATACATTATATACTGTACATGTAGTCAGTGTGATTATACATTATATACTGTACATGTAGTCAGAGGTGATATATCATTTATACTGTACAGTATCGGGGGATATAATATCTTGTATACTGTACATTTAGTCGTGTGAGATATATCACGTATTGTATACTGTAGCATGTAGTCAGGGTGATATATACCTTGTAACTGTACCTGTAGTCAGTGTGATCTATACCTTGATACTGTACATGTAGTCAGGGTGATTATACATTGATACTGTTACATGTAGTCAGGGTGATATCTACAGTATATACGGTACATGTAGTCCGTGTGATATATCTCATTGTTACTGTACATGTAGGTCAGGGTGATATATACATTATATACTGTATGTAGTCCAGGGTGATATATACTGTATACTGTAGCATGTAGTCCGGGTGTATATATACAATTGTATACTGTACATGTATCAGGGAGGGTCTGGATGGTTCCTGGAGTCAGATTGGGCTGTAACCGCTGTTGATGATAATTCCTGGGTGCAGGGACCCTCTGATGGTCTCCGGGGGCCGGCACACATTGTCGCCCCCTCTAGGTCGCGCGTTTGCTGCTCGAGAAGATAGACCTGACAATCATGGAGACAGCCGCCCTCCGCATGTGTCCACACGTTTCCTGCAGTCCTTCCATCTTCTTTCTTATTTTATTGTTTATGTGTTTTTTTGGTTTAATTTTCTAACACAAAGCAAGATTTACAGAAAGCATAGAAAACAGGGAGAGGGCATTGAGTGGTGGTCTATTACTGTGAGGGTGCAGGGGGTGGTCCCCATGTTCCATGAACCATACAGTCACTGGGGTGTAGGACATGAGGATAAGTATGGGTAACTTGAGGTAATCGGGGATACAGAGATAGGAGTGGGGGTTCATCAGGGGTGGAGGAGGTGAGGGTCATATGGGGGGTGGAAGATGAGAAGGTCATCAGGCGTGGTGATGGTCATCGGTTAGGGGTACAAGGAGACCATCATGGGTAGGAATAGTGTGGATGGTCCTCATATGGTGTAAAGTTTGAGAGTCATCAGGGGTAAAAAGTGGTGAGGGTTATAAGGCGGTTAGAGGAGTAAGTATCATCATCAGGGTAGAGGTGAAGTCATTCTAGGGGTATGATATGTGGTGAGGGTTATAGCGTTCGAGGGAGGTAAGTATCATCTCCGGGTAAGTGTGCAGATCATCAGGGGTGAAGTGGTGAGGGTTAAAGCGTTAGAGGGGTCAAGTATCACTCATCAGGGGTATAGGTGAGATCCTCATGGGTAGAATGGTGAGGGTTCATAAGCTTTAGAGGAGGTAGTATCATCATCAGGGTAGAGGTGAGATCATCGGGTAGAAGTGGTGAGGGTTATAAGCGTTTAGAGGAGGCAGTATTCATCATCAGGGGTAGAGGTGATAGTCATCGGGGTAGAAGTGGGTGTGGTTATAAGGCGTTTCGAGGAGCAATTATCATCATCAGGGTAGAGGTGAGGGTCATCAGGTAGAAGTGGTGCAGGGTTATAAGCTTTGGAGGAGCAAGTATCCTCATCAGGGGTAGAGGTGAGGGTTGTCAGGCGGAAGAATGGGATGAGGGTGGTCAGTGGTGAACTATTATAGACTCATCAGGTGTAGGAAGAGGTAGGGTCGTTCAGGCTGAATGGGTGGGGTGTTCAGTGGTAGAAATGGTGAGGTTATAAAGGGGTAGGGGAGGTGAGGATCATCATGGATAGGGACTGGTGAGGGGCCATCAGGGGTATAAGAGGTAAGTGGTCGTCAGGAAGCATGGGGTGGGTCATCAGTGTAGAAGTAAGTAAGGTCTCATCCGGGGTAGAAAGAGGTGGGTCGTCAGCTGAATGGGTGAGGGTGGTCAGTTGGTAGGAAGTATTGAGGGTCCCCAGGTGTAGAAGAGATAAGGGTGCGGCTCAGAGTGAATGGATGTGGGTTCGTCGTGTGGCTCTTCGGGGTCGCAGATTTGAGGTCAGGGCACTGTTTGAATCATCGGCAAGTAAAATCTCAACAAAGGTTTGACCGTTTTTGGCGGCTAGTAGAGGCAATCAAATTTGCTGTCCCAGTCCACTAGGTCAGATTTACTAAAGGATAAACAAAGTATGAAGTTCGGCTAGACTAAATGTAGCGCGGTCATCAGTGTCTTAACTGATCCAGTCCAGTATCGCACTGTGCCAATTTCCCTGCAAGTCGGCACTATGCATTAGGAGAGACTGTCCTTCTACGTGCTGTCACGCTCTACTTCACCCTTCCTTCTGGGTCTTCCATGGCTGCAGCCCCATGGACCTGTCCTTAACTGGATGACGGGGGAAATTCTTTGTTGGGGCCCAGAGTGTCAGTTCCACTGTATGATGGCCTCTCGGTCTGTACCTCTCTTGGCCTCCTCCGTGATTCCCATCGCCTTTGCCGATGTGTTCTCTAAGAAGCAGGCAGAGACATTGCCACCACACCGTCCCTACAACTGCCCTATGTATTTGTTTCCAGGTACCTCTCCTCCCCGGGGACGGGTGTACCCTCTCTCTGTTCCAGAGACCACTGCCATGTCAAATATATTAAAGAGAACCTGCCGAGAGGGTTTATACGCAAGTCTTCATCTCCAGCTGGTGCAGGGTTCTTGTTAAGATTGGTACACAAAAGACAGGGGATAGTGAGCCCTGAGCTTGCCCCAACCTCTGTCCCTTCCTATAGCCCCCCCACGCTAAACCGTGGGGCGACTACTTGAAGACTTCGAGATACGCTGGAATAAGTGTGGGAAGGAAAACACAAACAGACTGACAACATAAAACACAAAAGAATCGTAAACAAGCCGGAGTCACAACGAGAGGGTACGTCAATAGCAAAATCAGTAAGCAAGAGTCAAAGTCAAAAACTAGCCGAGGTAACAACAATACAGATAAAGATACTGAGCAATACAACCTAGAGCAGCGAGTGGAGAAAGGGATTTTCAAACACTGGCACAGGTGACTAGTGAAGCTGCAATTTATGCAGCCAGAACTCCACCTCCAGAACCTGATAGGTGCTGGACAGCATCTGGGAATTAACCCCCCATGGTGCAGAAACAACCAGGCACCAAGCAGAGGTTCAAAGTCCCAGCCACTCCTAGACAGCGCGAGATCTTAGCAGCCGCTGCCCAGGACGAGAGGTGGAGTTTGCGCGGATACGCGCCGGGGTTCGGAGAACGCTGCTGGTACCACCAGAAGAACCAGAAGTCCCAGCAATCTCCCTAGCAAACCTGACAGTTCTTTTTCGTGACCAAGAAGGATGACTCTCTCTGCCTTTGCATTGATTATCCAGACTTAACAAGATTTACGGTTAAGAACCGCTACCCTCTGCCGTTGATCACAGAACTCTTTCATCGTCTACGTGGCTCCAAGATTTTCTCCAAACTGGATCTTCTTGGGGCCTATAACCTTATCTGCAAGGGTGACAAATGGAATACAGCATTTAACACCCGAAATGGACATTTTGAGTGCCTTGTGATGCCATTTGGACTTTGTAATGCTCCAGCTGTCTCCCAGGAATTTGTAAATTACATCTTCAGAGATATGCTGTACACATGTGTGGTGGTCTGCCTAGATGACATTTTGGTGTTCTCCCCAGACATTGAGACCCATCAATCTCATGTATGGCAGGTTCTTGGCTGCCTACAAGCTAATCGTCTTCCAAGAATTTGTAAATGACATCTTCCGAGATATGCTATATACATGTGTCGTGGTCTACCCAGACGACATTTTGGTGTTCTCCCCAGACCTTGAGACCCATCAATCTCGCGTACGGCAGGTTCTTGGCTGCCTACAGGCTAATCGTCTCTACGCCAAGCTCGAAAAGAGGAAAGCCTTTCTTTCCTCTTACATAATATCTGACCAAAATCTGGTCTCCAGATGCTAAACTGACTGCAGTTCTGCAGTGGCCTTGTTCAGAAGGTCTACAAGCCATCAGAAGGTTTCTAGGCTTCGCAAATTATTACCGACAGTTACATGGCACTTATCAAGAAGGGAGCCAATCCATGTCTCTGGCCCTCGGCTGCTGAAGAGGCAAAGTTAAAATTTGTCTTTGCCTTGGCTTCTGTTCTCACTAGGCCTGACATGGAGAAACCCTTTCTTCTTGAGGTGGATGTATTCTCCGTAGTTGCTGGGGCGGTACTCACACAGAAAGTGCCTAAGGTCGGATGTGCGGATTCTTATCTAAAGATTTCTCTCCCATTGAGAGAAATTACTCTATTGGGGACAGAGAACTTTTAGCCATCAAACTTGACCTGGAAGAATGGCGAAATCTTTTGGAGGGAGCTTGCCATCCAGTCTGGGTATATACAGACCATAAAAACCTCTTGTATCTCCAGACAGCCCAACGTCTTAATCCCTTTCGCTTCAACCTGTTAATCCACTTTCAACCAGTGGAGAAGAATATCAAAGCGGATGTCCTTTCCCGTACCTCCGATGTAATTGGAGAAGAGCCATTTCCATAGCATATTATTTCTCTAGAACAGTTGGTAGTGGCCGCTCCGGTGGATCTTCGACAGCTTCCCCCTGGCAAGATGTATGTCTGACCTGGTCTGAGAAAGAGGATTTTGTCTTGGGGACATTACTAGCGTGTGGCTGGGCAGCCAGGGGTGCAAAGCTCTGTGGCTCTCATCTCCCGCTTCTACTGGTGCCCTGACTTGGTCAAAGATGTTCAGGACTTTGTGGGATGCTGCACTTCCTGTGCCCGTAATAAGCCTTCCCACCTGAAACCGGCTGGTATCTTGCTTCTGTTACCAATACCCAGTCGCCTCTAGTCACACGTGGCTATGGACTTTGTCATGGACCTTCCACCTTCCTCTGACAATATCATCATCTGGGTGGTGACTGACCGGTTTTCTAAGATGTCCCACTTTGTTCCCATTTCTGGGGCCTTTCGAAGGTGGAGAAGCGCATAAACCCTGTGGCATACAAACTTAGCCTTCCTCCCTCCATGCGAATCCTGAACTCCTTCCACATCTCTCTCTCTTGAAGACAGTCACCCTGAACTGCTACTCTAGACAGGTGCCTCCTCCTGCTCCTGTGGCTGATTCCACCAATGTCTTCGAGGTAAGGGAGATCCTGGATATGAAGACAGTGAGAGGTAAGTGGTTCTTCCTTGTTGAGTGCAAGGGGTTCGGGCCTGAGAAGAGATCATGGGAGCCCGAGCACAATATACTTGACCATGGTCTCTTGCAAAGATTTCTCCAGCCTAAGAAGAGTGGGAGGCCAAGGGGGGGTACTGTCACGGGGGCCACAGGTCCTACCGCGACCCATATCGCAGGTTGCGGGCTAATCCCTGACCCTCCATGTTCGCAAGTAGAGTGCTCGTGCTGCTCACCTCTCCCAGCTCCTGATTCCCGTCAGCGGTCTGTCCATGTGCTTCCCCGTCTCCTAGGGCGCGCATACGCCCGCTTCAAAAAATGTAAAGGCCCAGCACGCCATTAATTGGCGCTGGCCATTTCCCAGAAGGCTATTTAAATCTGCCTCTCCCATAACACCCTGCCAGATATTTGAACCTTTGCCATTGAGAAAGCTTCCTAGTGATATTCCTGAGTATTCCTGCGTTCCTGTGTATTCCTGCTCCTGTGTTCCCATGTTCCTGTGTTCCCGTGTTCCTGCGTTCCTGTAGAAGCCAGACTTGAGGTTGCTCGAATACGTCCTGGATTTTTCCCAGGAACGTGGCAAAGGTAGCCATGTCCAGATCACCACTACCCCATAGAGAGCAAACAGAAGACAAACGCCACCTTAGTGCGTTCGCTGGTGAACTGGGGCGACATCAGTTCAATGTGCAGTGAGCACCGGCATACAAAGTTTCTGCACAATTTGGGGTTGCCATAAATTTGTCAGGCATAAAAAATTCGGGTCTAGAGTCTTCCCAATGGGGATCATGGTGAGGTGACCGGAACAGCAGCAGGAGGAGTCGCAGGAGGCTGCTGTTGGAGTCAATCATTCGTCGCAGAGTGGCAGCGAGTTTGTCTAGAAGTACTCCTCGGGCAGCAATCTCTTGAGACTGCTGGGTGATGATGCTGGGCAAATCAGGCAGTAGCTGATGTGGATCCTTGGCACGATCCGTGGTTTTAGCAGAATTCATGACCTTGGCGGAGTCCATAGCCTGATCTTACTTTCACACTTGTGGGGACAAGTGTAGGGAAAAGTCTCTATGGGAAGAGTCTGTGGACCCTCTGGACCACCGCAGGGGTTGGTATCAGAGCCGCGGTGGCAGCCAAGGTAACTGATGCAGGAAACAGTCCAAGCCTGGAATGATAGCAGGAACGTTGGTACAGGCTGAAGACACCGCTAGGCAGGAACGGACCACTGGGACGGAAGGACCTCAGGAAGGCAGGACCTCAGGATGGCAGGAACTCAGAATGGCCACAGGAATGCAGAACCGCCACAGGGATGCAGGACCGCAACAGGAGTACAGGACCACCACAGGAATACAGGACCGCCACAGGAATACAGGACCACCACAGTAATACAGGACCGCCACAGGAATACAGGAAACACAAGAAACCCAGGAACACGGAGGAACACTGGATTGCAGACACACAGAGGAATCTTGGATACACTGGAATATGAAGGAACCCTAGGAAACACAGGGGGGGTTTCACTTCAGGGATAATGACTAGAAGATCCGGCAGTGAGTGAAGGGAGGTGCCGGATTATAAGGGCGAGACGGAATAGCCAGCGCCAATCAGAAGGACGCTGGCCCTTTAAACCCTAAAAAAAAACCTAAAGAGTGGGTACGCGGCCTAGTCAGGCTGCAGGATAACAGCCTAGTTGGGATTGGAGCCGAGTCAGGAGAGGTAAGACCGGGCAGGGGGGTAACAGCGCCACCGGGAAGGGCACAAGTGTACCCGCTATCCATAACTAGGATCGCGGGTATGGCCGTGACAGGCTATTTAGTTTGTAAATTAGATAGGAGTAGTCTACCATCAATTAATCTGATTGTGGATGTCATTTTACTCCATTCTGAATAAATAATCATTGAAAGCCCTGGATAAGCCCCATAACAAATCCATAACACATCTAAACTCAATGTGAGACCTCTTTAATTCGTGAGACACCTAAAGTCTTGTATCTAAAAATCAAAGATAAATCTGCAACAAAAAAAACTTGGTGTGTGTCTACAGACTAATATGAAACTAATGATAGATGATAGATACATAGTCAGGAGATGGATGATAAACATCTTCACCGGGCATTCAACCACAGGGTAGTAAAAGAGAAATAGATCCTCTGCCCACAAAAGTTCACAGGAAGGAGGCTCCTTTAGGACAGGGGTTCCCTGGCAAGTGTCCAGTTTGCTGCCCCCTAACGCCGACCCTGTGTATGCGTATTGCACGTGCATATTTGTCAGCCTGTGTGGGAAAGTGGTAAATCTAGAACTGCTAGTATATTTCAAGAGCTTGACAACTCCAAATTGTACTCCATCAAATTCAATAACTCTGCATTATTATCCACATATGTTTGGACAAGGCACAGACAGACACTCCAAATTTTCATGCTTTAAAATGCCTTCTCATTGTTCGCTTGTCCTCATTGCACCACATCTGACCATGTGCAAGGAGAAATATTTGCCAATTATTAATTTCCCCCATGTTACGTTATAATTTGCTGCAGAGCCTGACAATAGCAATCTACACAAGTAATAAAGCATTGTTTGAGGAGTTTTTGTTTGGAGGCCAGAGACATAACCGTGACTATATCACCTTACAGGATACAATGTAAGGTATCTGTAAAGCTGTAAGACCACATACAGCCTTCTAAAGAAATGACCTATATACGCTGCTCCAATTTTCATCTGAAAAACAATACCCGCAGTTAAGTCTATGCTACGGTTTATTTTTACTATGATTGGGCATTTTTGAAATTACAATACTTCCGACTTGCCAAGAAAAACATAAATACGTTCCCTGGCATTCCTCATTGGCACCGACTCAACTTCTCCTCATGGGCCCTCTTGTCAAGACAAGGTTAAATATCTAGAATTACACCGCCCTGGCGGGGACGGGGTTAAACAGTAGACGACTGGATGAGATATGGAAAGTGTCCGTTTGGCAGGGCTCCCCGTCTCCTCACCCCAGGGCCGCCTGCGGAATAAGACTCAGACGTGACACCAATCCTAACCAGCCCTTATTATTGTATTTTTTTCTGTGTTATTGTTCTTGGCTATTTCTTGGGTACGTTTCTGATTTGAAATGGAATCCAGAAGTCTGTTGCCCAATCTTACCTCCCGCGTTCACATCTTCCTGGCATTCTCCTAAGTAACAAAGGAGCTGACTGTATGTATACCCATTTATCTGTTTGCCTGTCTGCCTCACTATAGAGCACTTTCTACTGGACATCTGGAGCACTTTCATTCAATGGTAATTAAATACCAGTTGCTAATAAAACTGAATCAATGAAAAGAGCATGCGACTGTGTTGGAAGTGAAAAACGTTACCTTGTACATTTATTTTCTTATGTTTCTTTACATAGGGACCCAATTTATATAAATATATAGGGGGAGATTTATCAGAAGTGTAAAACTGTTCTAGTTGCCCATGGAAACCAATCAGGGCTCAGCTTTCATTTTAGAAACAGCTGTGGGGAGTTGAATGCTGAGCTCTGATTGGTTACCATAGAATCATAGTATATAAGGCCGGAAAAAGACGCAAGTCCATCAAGTCCAATCTCTAAGAGTTAAATAAATGTTTTATCCCCATAACCCGTGATATTTTTTCTCTCCAGAAAGGCATCCAGGCCTTTGTTGAACATGTACATAGAGTCCGCCATAACAACCTCCTGCGGCAGAGAGTTCCATAGTCTCACTGCTCTTACAGTAAAGAACCTTTGTCTATGGTGATGGTAAAATCGCCTCTCCTCTAGGCGCAGAGGATAACCCCTTGTCCTGGTCACAGGCCTAGGTAAAAAGATCTTTGGAGAGATCCTTGTACTGTCCGTTCAGGTATTTATACATTGTAATTTGGTCTTCTCTTAGTCGTCTTTTTTCTAAACTGAATAATCCCAAATTTTGTAATCTGTCAGTGTATTCTAATCCCCTCATCCCCCTAATAATCCTGGTTGCTCTCCTCTGCACCCGTTTCAGCTCTACTATATCCATTTTATACACTGGTGCCCAAAATTGTACACAATGGGGCACATTTACTTACCCGGTCCGTTCGCGATCCAGCGGCGCGTTCTCTGCGCTGGATTCGGGTCCGGCCGGGATTCATCAAGGCAGTTCCTCCGACGTTCAGCTGCGCTGAAGTTCCCTGAAATGCACTGAAGTTCACGATCCTATCCTGGATGAAGGCGAGTGCAAGCTCCGCGACACAATTTCGTTTTTTAAATGCGTCGGTTTTTCCGAATCCGTCGGGTTTTCGTTTGGCCACGCCCCCCGATTTCCGTCGCGTGCATGCCGATGCCGATGCGCCACAATCCGATCGCGTACGCCAAAATCCCGGGGCAATTCAGGTACAATCGGCACAAATCGGAAATATTCGGGTAACACGTCGGGAAAACGCGAATCGGGCCCTTAGTAAATGACCCCCAATATTCCATGTGTGGTCTGACCGGGGCAAAACTATGCCTTTATCATGAGAATCTATTCCTCTCTTGATACAATATTTTTGCAGCAAAGACTCACTGTACTATTATGGCGTGCGTCAGTAAGGATTGAGAATCTTGTCTTCATGGGAATACCCCTTTAAAAAATTGGTGCAAAGCTGAAAGTGGTTGAAACGACTTAATATTCATGAAGGTAAAATAGTGTGCAACATAAATTGAATCGCACTATAGTGTATTATTTTACGACACAGAATTTCTTATTGGCAAACCATGACTAAGTCCGATAGGGCGAAATGCGTCAGTTTTTTGCTGTGTCCATGATCGTGATGCCTGGATTTTTATGTTGTTGAAATAAAGCTACTATTTTATACACATTCCCATCAATGTGCTGGAGTTTTTTCCTTGTGTATGATATAGAATTTTATATTGTTGCATATGATTTTTTTTTGGCACTCAAATTTTTGTGGCTTGATCTTTTGGCACACATTCAAGAAGGTGAACTTGGTAAACTTTATTTTGTGCAAAAAATGATGCCAAAAAAATTTCAGAGAAAGTATAAGTGCAGGAAAAATGGTGGGATTCAACACAAATTTTGCAACAAAAATAACCGTGGCAGGAGTCTCGGAAAAGAAGCTAAATTATGGCACCAACATTTAATAAATATGGCACATATAGTGCAGCAACAAAAATAAAAACAGCCACTAAAACTGGCACAAAGTCCATAATAAATGCCCCCATTATGTCACAAAAGGAATATAAAATAAAATGTAGTGTCATAGCAGTCATAAATCCAGTGTCACAAAAAATAGTTTTGTTCACATAATAAGTACATAAATAAATACATTTCTGTTTTCTAAAATAAGTAATTTTGTGTAAACGGACTGTATTTTGTAAAGGATATTTTGTGTTCACAAAATTCATGTGACTAGAGGAGATCCTGTTGTGACTGCTAACCATCTATATCAGTGATGGCGAACCTTTTTGAGACAGAGTGCCCGAACCACAACCAAAATCCACTTATTTACCATGAAGTGCCAATGTGGCATTTTAAGCAGTAACTTATTGCTACCTGTTCTTCCACTTCTTTCAATTGTATCGGCCGCCTAAGGCCCCCAATACAGTAGAAAGAAGGAGGGCAAATTCAGACTTTCATTATAGCTTCTCTCCAAGTTACCTGGAACAGCAGGAAGATTTGATAGATTTGGTCTTGTTTGGTGAACGCTGTTCTGGGCTGATGTCCTGAGTGCCCACAGAAAGGGCTCTGAGTGCCACCTCTGGCACCCGTGCCATAGGTTCGCCATCACTGATCTATATCATGCATGACATGTTTCAGCACACTGCGACTGTGGCACGGGGATGAAAAGGTTGCTTCTTCTGGACATCTTATTAATGAGGGGAGGCTGCTGCTGGACATGTTATTAGTGAAGAGAAGCTGTTGCTGGACATTTTATTAATGAAGGAAGGCAGCTGCTTGACATTTTATTAATGAGGGGAGGCTACTGCTGGACATTTTATTAATGAGGGGAGGCTGCTGCTTGACATTTTATTAATTAGGGAAGGCTACTGCTGAACATTTTTTTATTAAGGAGGGGAGGCTGCTGCTGGACATTTTGTTAATAAGGGGAGGCTACTGCTGGACATTTTATTCATGAAGAGAGGCTGCTGGACATTATATTAATGAGGGAATGCTGCTGCTGGACATTATATTCATGAGGGGAGGCTACTGCTGGACATATTATTGAGGGGAGGCTGCCACTGGACATTTTATTAATGAGAGGAGGTTGCTAGACAGTATCGTAATAAAGGTGTCTTTCTTCTGGGCAGTATATATATGGTGTATGAGTATGGCGTTGTGAATATATGTTTGTGTAGCATATTTGTGTATTCTGAAGTGTAATGTGCAGTGTGAGTTTAGGTATATTGCAGTACATGCAGATACCTGTAACCACTAAGCCGTGCAATCTCCAGAGACCTGTAACTGCTGAGCTAGCTCAGAAGGCAGCTATTCTTATCACCTCTTTCTGTGCTGATTATTGAGTGTTTACACTAAAGATACAGGATGGTTTCACATATATGAGGGTCTGCTGCTCCTGCTCCATTGGAGGGAGGGGAAGTTCATAGGATGCTTCACTATATAGCTTGCAGGAGAGCCTTCTATCTACACAGATCTGTGGATACAGAAATATCCTGTTGTGAGGGTAGGCTCCTGCACATTTTAATAATGAAGGGAGGTTGCTGCTGGATATGTTATTAATGAGGGGAGCCTACTGGTTGACATTTTATTAATGAGGGGAGGCTACTTCTGGATATTTTATTAATGAAGGGAGGCTGCTGGAGATTATATAAATGAGGGGATGCTGCTCGACATTATATTAATGAGGGGAGGCTGCTGCTGGACATTTTATTAATGAGGGGAGGCTGTGGCTGGACATTTTATTAATGAGAGGAGGTTGATAGACTGTATCTTAATAAAGGTGTCTGCTGCTGGGCAGTATATATATGGTATATGAGTATGGCACTGTGAATATATATTTGTGTAGCATATATGTGTATTCTGAAGTTAATGTGCAGTGTGAGTTTGGGTATATTGCACTGCATGCAGATACCTGTAACCACTAAGCTGTGCAACCTCCAGAGGCCTGTAACTGCTGAGTTAGCTCAGAAAGCTGCTATTCTTATCACCTTCTTCTGTGCTGATTATTGAGTGTTTACACTAAAGATACAGGATGGTTTCACAGATGTGAGGGGCTCCTGCTACTGTTCCATTGGAGGGAGGGAAAGTTCATGGGATGCTTCACTATATAGCTTGCAGGTGAGCCCTCTATCTATACAGATATGTGGATACAGAAATCTCCTACAAAGAATTGTGAAGCAGAAGGACTCCCATACTCACCAAGTCTCGAATTACAACCTTTGAGTAGGCAAAACAATTACAATCTCTGTCTGCATTTCAAGCTGTTATATACTCCTCTGCACCAAACCACCCACTCCTACTCACCACCTACTCTCTGGACACTCTCTTCACTGCACAGAAACTGTTAACCCTTCTAAATCATCTGCTTTGGACATGAGCATTTGGTGACTGTGACAACTCTCTGCATATCTCTCATTACAGGTGGGAATTGGTCCTCCACCTTGCTGACTCTATCTTCCACCTCCTTCACTCTTTCATTCACTTTGTACAAGTCCTGGCGTACTAGCACTACTTGTTCTGTGAGACAGCCAAGTTGCTTAGTCAGGTCATTTTTATAGGCTGTGACTGCAACCAACACATTTCTCAGGGTAGGTTCTGCTCCAAGGTTGCTCACCTCTTCATTGCCTGTCTCCGGATTGGCAGTTTCCAGTTCCTTTGCTGGTCTTTCCTCCATCAATGCTGGCTCAGCCATCTCCTCCTCCTCAGGATCCGCGGCCATCTTGGCCTTGTGTTGTACCGATGTGAGTTCTTCCTGTCACTCCTCAGCGTGCACCTCGGCCCAAGCCAGCAAGTCAGCAGGAATATTATTTTGCCCGGGACCATTTCTTGCAAACACTTCCAGGTGCGCAGCGATGTCTGATAGCTTGTCTTTGCGGGTGCCATATATGGTCATCTCGGCTCTCGTTCGGTTCCGTGGCTGAACCGGTGGAGGAGGGAGTCTTTCCCAGCAACCAGGGTGTGTTTTTGAACCTCTCATAGGCCAGTAATGCAGGATATTAGAGGGTTATGAGCGTAAGACCTTCTCACGCGCATCTGGTCACATCAACGCGCAATCCACGCCCCCAAAACTGTTAACCCTTACTGCTTATGCAACTATTTCACTGCTGATGTCTACTACTTGATCCATGTCATATGCTCTTGCATGTGATGAAAGCTTTCAAGCTAGTCACTATATAGATTATGTATGTATGACACTGAGGATCTTAGTGGATTTGCATGTTGGAATCTTACTGGATTTGCAGCTAAGTTACATATTAAGATAACATAAGGCATCATGGGAACTATGGGCAGCTTACAATTGATTCAGTTTTAGGACAAAGGCATAAAAAGCATAGTCACCTTCCAATTTCAAAAATCTTTTTACAGATAGGCCTGTGGTAAGGGGGCATCCTCTATGCCTAGAAGAGAGGCGGTTCTACCTTCAGCATAGACAGAGATTCTTTACTGTGTGAGCAGTGAGACTATGGAACTCTCTGCCACAATATTTTGTAATGGCTGACCGTTTTTCACATGTTCAAGAGGGGCCTTGATGCCTTTCTATAATTTTGCTGCTGAGGAAAATTTCTGACAAGTAGCCTTTGAATAAAAAAATGTTATCCTCAGAATTACCCTGCCATTCCTGCATTCCCCAAATTGCTAATCCTGTGGTCTACAGTGAGGATCTTCACTCTTGATTCCTGACAGATAGTTATAGAACTGTGGTAAGATTGCAGACAGTGATGAGCAACCACCAGACTAATGGTTCTGGATTAAGAATGTGCCCTTTAACCCATTGCTTACAAATACATTAAAGTTCACATTAACTTGACAGATCTTGTCAACAGATTATCCCCTATGTATGTATACAAAATGAAGGACAGGGCTCCTATTTGTTAATTATGAGAGACCTATCACTCATGCTTGGCTCGGTAGAGAGAAGTCAGAGAAAAGAGTCTTTTCAGACTATCCTCCATAAGTTATAAACCTATGTTCTTTGTGAAACATTGTAGCATCTTAGAGCTATACATAGTTTTTATGAGCAGTCTGTCAGAACCCTTTTAATAGATTCTGGCTGCAGCTTGTTATCCAGACCCACCAAAGGCATCTCTCTGGGAGCTGTGATTGACAGCAGCGTTGCAGAGTTCATACCCTTGGCTGACTTTGGTGTATGTTTTATGAAAAGCTTGGTGGTTTCATTTTGTTTCTGAGTTGGGGGGTTTTAAGCGGGGGTTGGTTGATGGACCGCCGAGCCAGTTAGCTGCGAAAGCCAGAAGCTTCTGAAAGAGGACCTGTCACCCAGAAATTTGGCACTAGGAGATGCTTACTAAATGCAGCAGTGTTACAATGATAGCGTTAACGGAAACCTCCGATAACGCTATCTAATACCGCTGCGAAGTATAATAGAAACTCCGGACCGAAACTCCAGAACCCTGAACCTGTAACTCAGCCTGGATCCTGTCTGATCCAAAAAACAGAACCCCAGCCTGATCTGGAAACCTGAACATGTACAGAGCCTGAATCCTGCCTGATCCAGAACCCTATACACTAGCCTGATCCAAAGCTCTGTACTTGTATTTGAGCCTGGAATCTGTCAACTCTTCCTCCTCTTCTTTCTTCTGTGTCACCTTAACATCCACCATCATGGCCTAAAGTTTCTAGCAGGAAAAGCACGGGGAAGATAAGGCTGATGATGACGCCTTAAGTGCTGACCATATTGCTACCGCATTGCACAAAAAAGTGGAGGCCTATTTTTTAGTGGAGAATGATGACAGTCAATATTTTGACTACCCTGGGCATTCTGTTGATGGAACTCAACCGTTAATATGTAACCAATATGTAAAGTGGAATTCCATCTGGTAGGCTCATCACATGTTAGGAAGTGGATGGGAAGGCCAAAATTCTTCTGCATTGTAAATAGGCAAGCTTCACCTGGATGTCAATTCCAAAAGTGTATATACACCTTGTACACTGATAATCTAACCACATTGTCACCCCACAGAACTAGATGGATAATACAGTCATGTATTTGCTTAAAGAATCCCCACCCACACTCTGGGATTTTGCACTGAGCAGTCTAGAGAGTGATAGGATCTAAAACAGCAATAAAACTGAGTAACATTGTAAATGAAGGGATAAAATGTCTTCATTCTGTTAACATCACTAGGGGATAGAAATGAGAGAATGTTCTGTCATGGGAATTCAACTTTAAACAGATGTAACTTCCTTGCCTGTGCTCACTTGTACACATGTCAATTGTGATGTTCACCATGAAACTGATGGCCTTACACATTACACACCTGATTTTCTCCCCAGCCTGTTGGTGCAGGATGCGAATGGCCTTCATAGAAAATGAGTGGAAGTCAGGAATGATGTATTGTGGGCCTTAATCTTTAGCTTTTTAAAGGTCAGCAATTTCGCAATGCTCCCAAGTTAGGAACAGGGTTCATGGGCGAAATGGTCCAATCTGCTTTTTTTTGTTTGGGGGATAGAAAGTTGAATGCTTCCTTGGGGTGGTGTGTACAGGCTTAGTAATTGTGGTGGTGCTGGTAGTGTCCCATCTTCCCGTTACTGGGATACAGGTGACCCTGTAACTATGTTTTTTTAGTGTGTCATCCACTGCACCTCATGTTTTGTTTGCAGGACAAATATAAAAAAAATATTTCCTCAGCTCACCTTCGTTGCTATTCCACCTTGCCACTGCAAAATGAGTAAAAAATGCTCATATTGCCACGACAAAAAGATAAAAATTATCTATTTGTCGTGGCAATATGAATATTATTTAACAGGAATGAAATAAAGAAGGTCTTAATCATCAAGTTTTTCCAAGGATTTGTTTGCAGGTGCCTGGTCATACAGTACACATGGTACAAATGACACATGTTCTTTCTTCTGCACATTGCTTGAAAAAATTGCAAGACATGGAGTTCCTCTGGGCTACACTTTGTGTGCCCAGTCCCTGATCACTGTGGGCATTAGCAGGCCATGTTGTTGCTATGTGCTGACCATTGCGTATTTTCACCCTTCCACATTTTCTGCTGTCCTCCTAGGGTATTCTGGCCACCACCTGTTCTTCTGAGCGATCATTGCTGTCGATCCATGTTGGGTTTAGGATGTTGTCGCCACCCCTCTTCTTCCACCAAGCCCACAACGCTACCCTCCTTTTCAGTCCTTGTCAATTTATTTAGAGGCTCTTAGTAAATTCAGGCACAATCTCCTCCAGGTTGGACCTAAGACTGGAATGTCTGATCTGGGAGAAATTTCTGCTATCAGGGGCGTAACTACAGTGGTAGCAGCCATATCAACTGCTATGGGGCCTGCAGTGTCAGGGGGCCCCTTCATCCAACCTAACACATTAAAGAATGGAGGATGTGCATCATTATATACATATTATGCTACACATTGTAAAGCATAACATGTATACTAACATATATAGGATGTATATATGCTGTATGTGTGAGGTGTATATGCTTTATGTTTGTATTTGGCACTGTAAGTGTGTGGATATGATCTATATGCGTATTAATGTGTGATTGTACGTGTGACTATACAAATGTGCATATTTTTCTAAGTGGGAAGGGGGCTCCATTCAGAAGCCTGCTATGGGGCCCAGCCTCTCCAAGTTACACCCCTGTCTGCTATGGTCTCTGCCAGTTTTCTGGTAGGGAATATATTAAATTGCAATTATACCACTAATCTCCCACTGCTCAAAGTTGCGTGCTGGTCAGAAAACAGTCTGAACTGGCAGGGGCAGAAGAGAAAACCAGCAGAGAATGGATAATAATCTTCTTTATTGTTTTATTCTGTCAATGACATTTACTAAAATTTAATCATTATAAATTTTTTTTTAAAAAGACAGCCAATCGTCCCAAAAAGTTTTTCTTCTCTTTATTTCATCAATGTATACTATTAATCAAGAAGTTGGGTACATAATGGGAGAGGGAGGAATTGCAAGATGCCCATAATGAGGCAACGGCCATTTCCTTCTTCTTCCGGCCTCCATGTGTAGTATAAATACCTGTGAAGTGGGTCTAATCATACCTAGACCAGCCAAACCAGCCGTTGATAGGTGGTATTGACTGTATCACACTATATTCTACCTAGGTGGGCCGGACCTGGGGCTAAACTCTTTAACGCATTAGTGTATACTCCAGTGAATGGAGGCAATCGTTATGCTGTGCCCCTTTCTCACATACAGATTGAGCACCTCACATAGAACACGTCACCTGTGGGCTTGCCAACTAGCTCTACCCCTTCCATCATGTGACTCGTCTCCTCGTGAAAAGACTCACATCATAGTGACAGAGATTCTGAGCCAAGCCAGTTAAGCAATCAGGGAGAAATTATGGTACATAGGTGTTTTACCACTCAATATTCTGCAGATTCTGCAATATACACATATAATACTTACAGACATATCCACGTTTACACAGATGAGTGCCAATCCTTGTACTATATCTCATTAATTAAAAACACTTTAAAAATATGTGTACATTTATCACTACTTCATACCATGTAGTTACACATCTGTTTACTCAGTCTTAACTTATTTTCAACAAATGTTCTGAAACTTTTACAGCCTGTTAATTAAAGAGCATAAGGGAAGTTGTACTTTCTGGTACGATTTTGAGGTCTATCACATAATTCTCATTCTTCTCATAAAAACATCCAACTGGGCCCATGACATTTGCCTTTATGACCCAATTACTCTCAATTTGCAGAAGCTGGCACTGCCTGTCTGCTCCTCTTATAGTAGAGGGTGCTACTTCTATTCCAGAAAACCTTAATTCCTTATGGCTCTTCATTAAGGCTCTTCATTATAGCACTCCCTCAAATGCTGTATAAATCTTGGTGCTACTACTCCTCATAGATTTCATATGCTCTTTTATGCTTAGGTTTAGATTTCTAATGTTTTTTCCAATATAGAACTTACGGCAACCACATAGTAATACAAAGACTACAAAATTCGTTTAGCAGTTCACAAATTGTTTCACACTGACAACTTGGTCACCATATAGTAAAAAAAAACAAAAAACAGCAGAACAGAGGGTGGCGCCTCGGGTCAGAACGTCAGAAAAGAATGGAAATATAAAAGAAGGGTCCCCAATGGGTTGCTCACTATAAGCCCACTTGGCTGTTGAGTATATAGACCTTTACAGGGTAGAAGTTCCAAGGTAAATCCAAATCCGGCACGGTCTGCAGCTCCTTTAGCCGAAAAAGATACTGGTTACCATAAAATGGGGAGATGGTGTGCAATACAGAGGAATAGGAAGGCTAAACCTTATGGGCGCTGAGCACCGTTAGGAGTATCAACGACAGTAAACACTGGCTCCACTCCAATATAATTTAATTTATTGACACAAACTGATAATATGAAACTATAAAATGAGGGAAGCAATGAAACAAATTATTCTGCTGTGTTTTGACATGTGACCAGTCGCATAAATATCTGTGCACTGAATATACTGCTAGTCTGACCCGAAACGCGTAAGAGGGATTTTTAATTACTTTCATTTTATGAATTTCATAGCATTTTATAGTTTTTTATATTATCAGTTTAATAAATGAATAAATTCAATTATATTGGAGTGGGGTCAGTATTTACTGTCCCCAGCGCCCATACGGTTTAGCCTGCCTATTCCTCTGTACTCGGTCACCAAACCTTATGATCTTTTCCCCTATCTTATAAGGACAACAACTACACTGTCCACACCTGAAATTTCTGCTTCTATTGATGCCAGTTTGAAACCTTCCTGCCATCCGTGATCCATCAACACCCATAAAAAGTCATTGGTGTCCTTAACCCCTTCAGGACGCAGCCAGCTTGCACACTAAGGCCTCTTTTTTTGTAATCTGGCATGTGTCACATTATATGGTTCTAACTTTTGAACACTTTAACTTACCAAAAAGATTTTGAGAATGTTTTTTCATTGCACAATGTACCTTATGTTAGTAGTTAGAGATTACATTTTTCAAAAATTCAATTTGCCGAATTCGCTGAATTTTCCTACAAAATTTGATTCGACCCGAATCGAATCATGGTGAATCACAATAAAAAACAGGTTCCTGACTTCAGAGAGCCTGTAGGGTTTTGTAGAATGTTGTGCCATGCTCAAATATGCATAGGGAGTGTGGTTTGGTCTTTAAACAATGCTGTGTTTTAGTATGACACGCACATGACAGCAGACCCCAAAAGAGTGGAGAGGGTGTCAGCAGTAATTTTGCATTGACATCACTGATCATTTTGCCCTTTCCATCTTTTCATTCGTTAGTGTCCGCTTTCAATACGTCAATGGTCCATCATCAGTATTGCTAAAGCCAAAAACAAACACGAGTTTATCCAAAACAGAGCTGATCAGTAAAAGGGATATTTGCATGTTCTCTGTGTTCTGTATGCACTTTTGGCTATCACCCTGAAGCTTTTCATTATGAAGGGGAAAACCAAACATAGTGGCAACGTCAAAGATGGTGAAAACAGCAGTATGGAAATCACAGGGTGTTCCAGGGAGACAGCGGTCAGTTGGCAGCAGCATGAGTGGCACAATGACAAATTATGGAGGTGGCAGCAACATGGTAGGCCACAGTGTGGCACAATGACAGAGTGTTGAGGTGGCGGCAGCAGCATGAGGTAAGAGAGTGGCACATAGACAAATACTGGTGGTGGCAGCAACATGGTAGGCCACTGTGGCACAATGATAGAGTCTGGAGGTGGCAGCAGCAGGAGGTCAGAGAGTGGCACAATGACAAATTCCGGAAGTGGCGGCAACATGGTAGGCCACAGAGTGGCACCATGACAATATGTGGAGGATGTGGCAGCAGCAGCAGGAGGTCAGAGAGTGGCACAATCACAGTGTCTGTAGGTGGAAGCCGCAGTAGCGGCAGAATGAGGCCAGAGCGTGGCACAATGACAAATTCTGGTGGTGGCAGCAACATGGTAGGCCATAGTGTGGCACAATGACAGAGTGTGGAGGTGGCAGCAGCAGCAGGAGGTCAGAGAGTGGCACAATGACAAATTCTGGAGTTGGCAGCAACATGGTAGGCCACAGAGTGGCACAATGACAAAGTGTGCACGTGGTGGCAGCAACAAGTTCAGACAGTAGCACACTCACAGTGTGTGTAGGTGGGCGGCAGCAGTAGCAGCAGCATGAGGCCAGAGTTCTCTATAGTATGCCAGTTGCTCCTCCCTCTCAGCAGCTGGAAAAAGGCACACACTTTGGACCGGTAGCGAGGGTCCAAGAGGGTGGAGAGCCAAAAGTCATCCTTATACCGGATGTTGACTATTCGGCTGTCATTAGTTAGGGAAAGCAGCATCTCTATTGTATACTGCCACGGTGTTTCTGGGTCCTCTGCCTCATCTTCTACCTCCTCTGGATGTTGCTGTTCCTCCTCTCCTGTCACCTGAGTAGAAAAACCACTCATTTCACCAGACTTTGCTTGTGCTCCAATGTCATTAATGTGTGCCACTAGGTGCTTCTGCTGTTGCTGCGGCAGCAGGATGGACCACCGCATCTGAGACACATTTCTCCCAGCTCATTGGATGGTGATGCTGCATGTGATGATGCATGGCCACGCTTCACTTTCTGCCCGCACATTTTACATATACAAACGCTCGGCTGCTCTGGTGTCTTAACAAAAAACTGCCACACCACTGGGTTGGTGATTTTACAGCCAACACTCTGCACTGAGTGACTACTAACGCCACTGCCTCGCTGAGCCCCTGTGCCACTGCTTACTTGGACATGCAAAGTGGGTTTTGTACCCCGCGGCCGTCTGGCTCCCGTCCTTGCACTGCTGCCACCCTGCTGACTCACAGCCACAGTAGCGACGTGCTGCCTGCTCTGCCGCCTGACGCGCAAGCTTCCTGCTGGCTGCACCGTATACCTCTTGCCTCTTTCTGATCCAACCTTGAACCCCATACCGAGTGTGTAGGAACCCTCAAAACCTGATACTTAAGCCTAATACTTACCTGGTCCAGAACATGGAACCCCCCAAGCCACTCTCAGAACCCTGATTCATGCACCTGCATATGAAACCCTGAACTGTACCCCGTATGCAGAAGCTCTGCCCTCAGCCGAACCGGAACCCATCCCCCTCTGCTCAGAACACCCAAACATACACCTGAGCCGCATACTAAGCCCGAAGACCCGAACCTTGTTCCGGAGCCGGTTCCCTGATTCTCTTGTGTCTGTGTATTTATGTCTCTTCATTTTCACTTACTCTCGAGCACATCGCGGGGGAGAGCGTTACTGCATAGGAGTTAGGTAGGGAGTAGGGGGTCTGTGGGCTGCACCCCTTTCTCTCGCCTCAGCCTACTCTCCCATATAGTGGTTTGTACGGTGAGAGGAGCAGGAGGATGGTCCAGCCCTGTGCCATCTGAGGCTCTAGCGTATACACCTCCCTATAACCACAAGGAGATTGCGGCGCTGAATTCCCCACAGGGAGAAGCTCTTTTAAATTTGAGTAAATGGAGGCCATTCATAGAGAATGAGGTCCTACACTGTTCGACTCATGTGGACTGACGACAGACAGGTTCCGTACTATTAAAGCCACTTATCGCTAAGTATACAGAATCGTGAGCACTCCTAATCTGCTGACACTTTCTTAACTTCTTAACAACTAGTGCGCTCCATTCTCTCTAGGCTTGAAATTGGACAATCATGGTCTTGGTGAGTGAGTAAACTGATCCCCGACACTGCTTTCAACGTTATGGGCGACTATGTGACTCTTACAGTCAATTTTGGCCCCCAAATCCGAAGGCGAATCTTCAGGATGCCTCCACCTATTATCCCCAAACCATTATGAGACGGCTGACTCAGTGGAAAGGTGAGACCCGGGCGGCTCGTAAGCTGAGATGTTATCTGCCAGATCTGATATTTATAGCCGTGATATGAGGAGGATGGATGGATGGATACGATGAATGACATCATGAGGTGAAATGTGGAATCATGCGGAGCCTTCCTCGCTCCAGACCTGAAGACCATATTACAGACTCAATGGCTTGGATGATGAGTCCCTGCTCTCACCTGCCAGTATCGTTTCTAGAACTGAAAAACACGTACTAGCTTTGGGGAGCTCGAGATTGGTCGTTGGTACGGTATTCTGGATGGCACACCAATTCTGTTGTAGTCGTTGACATGGGGGGGGCTACACCGAGTACTAGAGGTGAGAAACGGATGCTAAACACCGATTTAGCACGTGAGTGACATTGTCCAGGGTGGCAGACTCACAGTGACCTTGGCTGGCACCTTTTAGGTCAGATCCGCTCCTCCACGAGAAGAGAAGCCAACATGGTACTGCCAAGATGACATTACCATTAAACCCTACAATGACGTGCAACTGCCACTTTGGCTGGAGCTACCCCAGAGAACTCTCTGGCTACAACATGTACCCTCAACAATGCCATCATATGTCAGAAGCCTCATTCATGATCCATCTGGCAAACGTAAACAAACATCGGCCCCTCTAGCATGACCGTCAGACAGTAAACACCCCACCATCCATGCATGACCACTCACAGGGGATGACCCCACTTCCAAGCTACTTACCTCCTCCATGCATTACCCTACAGACATGCTCCCTCCGGAACATACTTCATAATCCTAGGACATGACTCTCCTCCATGCATGACGCTACCATGCACTGACCCCTAGAGACATGACTCCTCTGTGCATCGACCTCCACTCCAATTCCATGCATGACCCTCCACTGCATTACCCTAGAGACAATGCCCCCCACTCTGGAATGACATGACCTCACCCTCCTCAGATATGACCTCTCATGATGACCCCTCCATCATACCCCTACCAGACATGACTCTCTAGTTTTCATGCACCTCTCCAGACATGAACCCTCCAGATAGGGAACTCTTACATGCGGACACCCCTACCATGCAATAGCTTCATGACATGACTAATCCGGCATGCATGGCCTTCCATGTATGACCTCGTCCCCACATGAGCTCTCCTGCCATTACTCCTCTGGGAATAACGCTAAAACTGTCACTCAGGCATGGCCCCTAAAGACATAACCACTACCCACGACCCACCACCGGCACGGCCCTTTCAGTACGGACCTCTACAGATCTCTCTCTAGATTGGAGGGTTATGTCGGAGAGGTCATGCCCAGTGGAGTAATGCCTGGAGAGGTCAAGTCTGGAGAGGTCATGCATGAAATTGCAGCACTACTTGTCATACCGACTGTGTCTTACCATGTATCTATTTAAGTGCAGCTCTTAGTGCCAATCCAGATTATACCAGATGTACAGTATAGACTATGCCCTTTTGACCCATCATCCATCTTCAAGTCCAAACAAACTTTCACATCACCTCTTGCAACGACACTCATTTTCTCATCCACAGGTATGTCTACTTACTTGGCACCATAGTCCCAGCATCTCTTGTGTACTGTTTTTCCCTCTGCACCTTATTGGTATACTTGAATGTTATATCGTTCCCCTTTTTTCTCGCTTGGAACTTCCTGACCCCCTTCTCTAACCATCTCTCCGGCCTGCAATATAACTCTTTTGTCCGGGGTGTGTAAAATTGAAGACTACATGTCACAATCCGGACCGTGGTCTCTCCAGTGCACTTTTGCAACCCAGAATTAGACCAGAATTGAAAACCAAATCTTCCATCAGGGCAGGGTCCCTGTGCACCACACAATCCTCCGCTACTTGTGTAAAAAGTGAATGGTGTTCTGAACGGAGACCTCACCCAGAGGGACCACCCACGATTCTTAAAGTTTGCACATCTTCCACATTATGAGCAACCTGAAGCCCATGATGAGGTCAGAGCCGGTAAACAAAAAACGTATGATGCGCTGCTGGCCGGTCTTAATGCAGCCCCGCCGTTTCAGCATTAGCAAAACCGGAGCAGAAATCTCAGCAAATTACTTCTACACAAACAAATCCCACTATTGGGCCAAATACATCATCTCCCACCAGCATCTGGTAACGGTCCAGCGTTACCCTCAGTAACCATGAAACTCCACTCCACCGCACTTCACCGTGCCCAAAGAGCTCTACATGATTAAGCCTCTCGGATCCATTTCACATGGATTAATTCCTTTTATTTTTGGCATTTTTTTTTTGGTTATTTACTTTCCTCTAGAGATCACCTGACCACATCAGCCTCACATTAAGATATCCTATATCGCAGTCCTAAGTCCTCCATTGTAGCACGTGTGCCGAAGTCATCTACGATCGCTTCAAGGCACCTGTCCTAGGGTCTGGTCCCTCATCTTATCTCCATAGTTATAAGGAGTTGTTGCAACTCCATTAACACATTATCAATAATGTTATGAACTGAAGAAAGTAAAACTTTCTGTTTATATTATCCAACTTCTAGCTCTTGATCATTTATAGTCACCTACAAGAAGACTTGGGCGTTGGATTTTTAAGGGTGGCAAAATCGGCACCTACTTTCATAAAATTTTGGCCTGCATCCCCTCTACTATACTAAAAATTAAGTCCAGGGATAAAACTTTTAAGAGCCTTTGACCCTATCCACTTTTAATGGTTTGAGGATTCGATGTCTCCTTCTTGACCTCTCCTCTTGACCTCATCCCAACCGGTGGAGTTCCTTGTCCATTTAGGAATTAGTGAGGTTCCTCTCCAACCTACGTGAGTAAGCCCTTCTGATAACACCATCACCGGATAACCTGAGACTTCCTTGCTTGCATTCCATGTTACCTCTGCCCTTACTAAGGGTCCAATCGCGTTTTTTTCCAACCAGACGGGTTTTCCGAATTTTTGTTACCATTTAAGTTAAGGCAATCCCAGGGTTTTTGGCGCACTCGATCAGATTTGTGTTTTTGCAAATCGGCGCCGACTTGAAAGCGACGAAAAACGGGTGGTGTGGGCCGTCGAAAACCCACATATTTGTAAAAATTGCGCCATGTTTTTTTAAAGTGTCGCTTGACACGCACGTACTGCACCAGGAGAGGAAGGGAACTCCGGCGGACCTCGGCGCAGCAGTGACACCTGGAGGACACGGGCGCACGACTTTAGAGAGTCGCCAGAATACCAGAAATCCTCGTCGGGAAAGCCCCGCTGGACCGCGACCGGACAGTGTAGTAGATGAGCCCCGTAATCTTCTTCTCTGGATTGTGCATTTTTCCCTCGACTTCTCCTTCGTGAGTGAGTTATTGATATTTCCTCGTGGCTCATGTGCACTTGGTCGGTGGAGGGAGGGCGGATGCGACAGTAATATTCCGGAATAGTAAAAGAAAAATTCCAGAGGGAATGAGAAAAAAAGAAGCTGTCGAATTTCTGGAGGTGATTCTGATGCTGCTAAAGGTTGAGTAATTGCGGAGTAAGACGTTAATGTGGTGGCATTTAATGTTTGATGACTAATGGGGGGACAACCTCTCTGGGTGACACTCTACTACTATTTTAAGCCTCCTATCCAACCGGTGAACATGCCTGCTCCCAGGAAAGACACAGGAATGAGAAAAATTCATCTCATGGGCATCGCTAGATCCTAATGTGTTTCGTAAGGGGGATGACTCCACCAGATGTGACGGAGAGTCCCTCTGAGATGTCCACAGTCACAGTATAACACCACGCGGGAATGCACAGGCAGAGACACTGCACCGAACGCCACAACACAAACAAGATCACAAAATCAAGTACCAAAGTTAGAAAAATATAATATTCCTTCTATAATATAAGGAGGGTGGTGGGCTTATTTAGTATTTATTTCCTGTACATAGGGCATATTATATGTTATATTCCCCTTACATAGGGGTCAGTATTATAGTAGTTATATTTCCTGTACAGGGGGCAGTATCTAGTTTATGCTTGTTACATAGGGGGCAGTATTAATAGTAGTATATTCCTCTTACATAGGGGCATTTTATAGTAGTTATTTCCTGTCCATAGGGGCAGTATTATAGTAGTTTATATTCTGTACTAGGGAGCAGATTATGATTTGTGTTATTTCTTGTACATAGGGGCAGTATTATAGTAGTTAGATTCCTGTACATAGGGGCGTTTATAGTAGTTTTATATTCCTTGTACATAGGGGCAGTAAATTATAGTTATATTCTTGATAAATGGCGGGCAGTATTATAGTATTATATTCCTGTACGTAGGGGGCAGTAGTATCGTATTTTATTCTTGTACCTAGGGGCATATTAGGTATTTATATTCTTGTACATAGGGTCAGTATTCTATATTAGTTCCTGTCCATGGGGGCAGATTATAGTAGTTATATTCCTGTACATGGGGCATATTAGAGTTATATCTTGTACATAGGTGGGCAGTAGTATAGTAGGTATATCCGGTACAATAGGGGGGCAGTAGATAGTCTTTATATTCTTTACGAGGGGGGGCAGTATTATAGCAGTTTATATCCTGTACATAGGGCAGTATTATAGTATTATATTCCTGTACATAGGGGCAGTATTCTAGTAGTTATATTCTTGTACAAGGGGCAGTATTATAGTAAGTTTATCTTCCTGTACATAGGGGGCCGTTATTATATAGTTATATTCCTGTACATAGGGGCAAGTATTATAGTAGTTATCTGCCGTATAGGGCCATTATTATAAGTATTATAGTTCCTGTACAGAGGGGTCAGTATTATATAGTGTTATATTCCTGTACATATGGGGCAGTATAAGAGTAGTTATATTCTGTACATAGGGGAAGTATATATTAGTTAGATTCCTTTACATAGGGGGCATATTATATAGTTATATTTTTATTAATTCCTTTTTATTTTTGGTACCCCTTTAGGGCATATTAATAGTAGTTATATGCCTGCAATAGGGGGCAGTATTATAGTAGTTATATTCCTGTAATAGGGGGCGTATATATAGTTATATTCCTGATTACATAGGGCAGTCTTATAGTAGTTTATCTTCCTGTACATAGGTGGCTTTATTATAGTAGTTATATTCCTGGTACAAATAGGGGAATATTATAGTAGTTTATATTTCCTGTACATAGTGGGCAGAATTATAGTAAAAATCATTCCTGTGGTACCTAGGGGCAGATATAGTAGTTATTTCCTTGTAGCATAGGGGCAGTATTATCGTCGTTTATTCCTGTACAGAGGGGGCATAATTAGGAGTAAGTTATATCCTGTACATAGGTGAAGTAATTATAGTATTATAATTCTGTACATAGGGGGCAGTAATTATGGTAGTTATATGCTGTACATAGGGGGGCAGTATTATGTAGTTCTATTCCTGGACAATAGGGGGCGTATTATAGTAGTATATTCTTGTATCCTAGGGGGCAGTATTATAGTAGTTATATTCCTGTACCTAGGGGGCAGTAATTATAGATATTATATTTCTTGTACATAGGGGGCATTTAAAATTATAGTAAGTTATATCCTGTAATAGGGGGCATATTCTAATAAGTTATTTCTTTGATACATAGGGGCAGAATTATAGTAGATTATATTCCTGTACATAGGGTCAGTATATATAGTTCCAAAAAAAAAACACACACCCAAAAAGTTATATTCTTACATATGGGAGTATTCTAGTATGGTATATTCCTGTACATAGGGGCAGTATATAGTAGTTCTATTCCGGTACATAGGGGCAGTATTTATAGTAATTCTATTCCTGTACATAGGGGCAGTATATAGAGTTATATTCCGTACATAGGGCATGATTGAGTAGTTATATTCTTGTACATCTGGGGAATTAATTATAGTAGTTTATTCCTGTACATAGGGGGAGTATTATAGTGTTATATGCTTGTACATAGGGGGCAGTATTATAGTAGTTTATATTCTTGTACATAGGGGCAGCAGTATAGTGTTATATTCTTGTACATAGGGGGCAGTATTAATAGTAGTTATTTCTTGTACAGGGGCATTAATTATAGTAGTTTATATTCCGTTACATAGGGGGCAGTATTATAGTAGGTTATATTCCTGTACATAGGGGGCAGTATTAAGTAAGTTATATTCTGTACAAGGGGCAGTATTGGTAGTTATATTCTGTGGCATAGGGGGAAGTAGTATAGTAATTATATCCTACTAGTGGCAGTATTAATCATTATATTCCTGTACATAGTGGGCAGTATTAGTAGTTATATCTTGGACATAGGGGGCAGTAATTAGGAGTTATATTTCCGGTACATATGGGGCAGTAGTATAGTAGTGATATTCCTCGTACATAGGGGGAAGTATTAATAGTAGTTTACTCTGTACAGGGGCCGTATTATTGTTAAGGTTTTTTTTAAAGTGTGTAATTCCGGGACATAGGGTGGCATAGATAGTCGTTTATATTCCGTACATAGGGTGCAGTATTATATTACTATATTCCTGGACATAGGGGCAGTAGATGTAGTTATCTTCCTGTACTAGGGGGCGTATTAGAGTATTTATATTCCTTACATGGGGTAGAGTATTATATAGTTATATTCTGTACATAGGGGCATTATTCTAGTATTTATATCCTGTACATCGGGGGGCAGTATTTATATATTTATCCTTACATCAGTGGGCAGTATTTAGTAGTTTATATTCTTTTACATGGGTCATATTATAGTATGTACTATTTTCTTGTAACATTCAAGTGGCAGTATAAATAGTAACATATTATATTCCTTGTACAAGGGTGCAGTATTATAGTAGTTTTATGCTGTACATAGGGGGGCAGGTATTATAGTAGTTATATTCCCGTTCCATAGGGACGTGATGATAGTAGTTAAGATTCTTGTACTCGGCAAGGCAGTATTATAGTAGTTTTTTCTTGTACATAGGGCAGTATTATAGTAGTTATATTTTGTACCTAGGGGCAGTATTATAGTAGTTATATTCCTGTCATAGGGGGCATATTAAAAATACAAAATAGCAGTTTATATTCTTTTACATAGGGGGCGTATATAGCAGTTATATTCCCTGTAACTAGGGGGCAGTATTATAGAGTTATATTTCTTTACATATGGGGCAATGTATTATAGTAGTTATATTCTGTACATGGGATCATCTTATAGTATTAGTATTCCTGTCATAGGGGGGCGTTATTATCGTATTATATTCTTGTGCTAATGGGGCATAAATGATAGAATTTTTTCTTGTCATAGGGGGCAGTATTACGTAGTTAATTTGTTACCTGTGGCGAGTTTATAGTCGTTATATTCTTGTACATAGGGTGGCGTATTATAGTAGTTATATTCCTGTACATTGGGAGCAAGTAGTATGTAGTTATTTTCCTGTACTGGTGCGGTATTATATAGTTATTCTTGTACATAGGGGCAGTATTAATCGGTATTATATTCTTGTACCTAGGGGGCAGTATATGTATTTATATTCTTGTACATAGGGGGCATTATTATAGTCATTATTCTTGTACATAGGGCAGTATTATCTCGTATATTCTTGTACATAGGTGCAGTTATTAGTTATATTCCTGTCATAGTGGCAGTAATTATAGTAGTTATATTCTTGTTACATGGGGGGCAGTATTATAGTAGTTATATTCTTTGACAAAGGGGGGCAGTATTATAGTATTATATCTTTGTACAGAGGTGGCAGTAAATTATAGTGTTACTCTTCTTGTACATAGGGGGCAGTATTATAGTAAGTTATTCTTGTCTAGGTGGCAGTATTAGATAGTAGTTATATTCTTGTACTATGGGCAGTATTATAGTAGTTTATTCCTTACATAGGGTGGCAGTAGTATAGTAGTTATATTCCTGTACATAGGGACGTATTATAGTAGTTAGATTCTTGTACCATAGGAGGCAGTATTGATAGTAAGTTATATTCTTGTACATAGGGGGCATATAATAGTAGGTTTATATTCTTGTACTAGGGGCAGTATTATAGGTATTTATATTCCTGTACAATAGGGGGTCAGTATTATAGTATTTATATTCCTTGTACAACAATCGAGGCGGCAGAAATATTTAGCACAAATAAATTATATTCCTGTACATAGGGGGCAGTATTATAGTAAGTTATATTCTTGTATCTAGGGGGGCAGTAGTTATATAGTTAGATTCCTTGTACATAGGAGCATTATAGTATTATATTCCTGTACATAGGGGCGGTATTAGTATTTATATTCTTGTATATAGGGGCAGTATTATGTGTTATATTCTTGTACATAGGGGGCAGTATATAGTAGTTATATTCCTTGTACATAGGGCTTATATAGTAGTTATATTCTTGTACTGGGGGGCAGTATTATATAGTTATATCCTGTACTAGGGAGCAGTATTTAAGTAGTTATATTCCTGGTACATTAGGGCGTTATTATAGTATTTTATATTCCTTGTATTAAAGGGGGCAGTATTAATAGTAAGTTATTATTCTTGTACATAGGGGCAGTAGTATAGTAGTTATATTCTTTACATAGGGGCATTCTTATAGTAGTTATATTCTTGTACATAGGGGGGGTGGGGGCAGTTATTACGAGTTAGTTTTGATAATTCTTGTAACCTATGTGGGGCGTATTATAGAAGTTATATTCCCTGTACATAGGGGGCAGTATTATAGTAGTTATAGTCTTGTACATAGGGGCATAGATAGTAGTGATAATTCTTGTACATAGGTGCATTATTTAGTAGTTATTTCTGTTACATAAGTGCATATTATCTTAGTTATATTCTTGCATAGGGCATATTATAGTATTTAGATTCTTGTACAAGTTGCATTATTATAGTAGTTTATATCTTGGACATAGGGGCAGTATTATGTAGTTATATTCCTGTCCATAGGGGGGGCAGTATTATAGTAGTTATATTCCTGTCACATAGGTGGACAGTATTAGTAGTTTGATGCTTGTACATAGTAGGCATATTATAGTAGTTAATTCTTCGGTCATGTAGGGGGCAGTCATTATAGTAGTTATATTTCTTGTACTAGGGGGCAGTATTATAATTAGTTATATTCCTGTAACTAGGCCTTCTTATAGTAGTTATAATTCTTGTACATAGGGTCAGTAACTATGTAGTTATAATTCTGTACATAGTGGCATATTTCGTAGTTATAATGCCCTGTACATAGAGGCGTATTATATAGTTATATTCTTGTCACGTAGGGGCAGTATTATGTAGTTATGTCCTGTTCATAGGGGGCGTTTAGTAGTTATATTCGTACTAGGGGGCAGTATTAGAAGTAGTTATGTCTTGTAACAAAGGGGCAGTATTATAGGCGTTATATTCCTGTACATAGGTGGGGAAGTATTATAGTAGTTTAATTCTTGTACATAGGGGGCGGTCTTATAGTAGCGTTATATGCCTGTACATAGGGGCGTATTCTAGTAGTTATAGCCATTCTTGTACTAGGGGGGCCTTATTTAGTATTATAATCTTGTACTAGGAGCAGTATTATAGTATTTATATTCCTGTACATAAGGGATCAGTATTAATATATTTATATTCTTGGACATAGGGGGCAGTATTATCGTAGTTATATTCTGTAATAGTGGCATTAATATCGTAGTTATAATTCTTGTAACATAGGGGGCCTATTATAGTAGTGTATTTCTTGTACATAGGGGCAGGATTATAAGTATTATATTCCGTACTAGGTAGCAGTATTATAGTACGTTATATTCTTGTACATAGGGCATAATTTG
This sequence comes from Engystomops pustulosus, assembly GCA_019512145.1. NCBI lineage: Eukaryota > Metazoa > Chordata > Amphibia > Anura > Leptodactylidae > Engystomops > Engystomops pustulosus. Next base: position 155,333 of record WNYA01000162.1, on the reverse strand, counting down.
ATAGTCTTATATTCCTGTAAATAGGGGGCGGTAATAGTAGTTTTTCCTGTACATATGGGTCAGTATTATAGTAGTTATATTCTGGGTCCAAAGGGGGCATTATTAGAGTAGTTCTCGTTCCCTTACAGAGGGTACAGTATTATAGTAGTTATATTCGTGTACATAGGGGGGGGGCGTTATTAATAGAGTTATATCCTGTACATAGGGGGCAGTATTAGAGTAGTTAATTCTTGTACATAGGGGCAGTATTATAAGTTATATTCTTGTACATAGGGAGCAGTATTATAGTTTATATTCCTGTCAACATCGAGGAGCAGTATTATAGTAGTTATATTCTGTACCTAGGGCGTATTATAGTAGTTTTCTAATTCTTGTTACCTAGGGGAGGTGTTTATAGTAGTTATATTCCTGTACTCTGGGGCATAGTTATATAGTTATTTCTTGTCCAGAGGGGCAGTATTAATAGTAGTTATATTACCCCCTTGTACTAGGGGTGGGGGGAGGGGGCAGTGTTATGAGTTTTATATTCTTGTACATAGGGCGCATTACTTATAGAGTTATATCCCTGTACATAGGTAGCAGTATTAAGGAGTTATATTCCTGTACAATAGGGGGCGAGTATTATCGTTAGTTTTCTTCATTTACATAGGGGGCAAGTATTATACTTATGTTGTATTCCTGTACATAGGGGCAGTCTTATAGTGTTATTTCCTGTAACATAGGGGGCATATTATAGTAGTTATATCTTGTACTTCTCTCTAGTATTTCTTCTTACCATTTGGACTTTTAGTAGGAATACATGTTTTTTAAATTTGTCCTTTATCCTTTTATAGTATTGTCACCTCTTGGGTTCTTAGTTCTCTCTGCTGTTCCTCTATTATAAGGTCTTCTTTCTTGTGCTACACAAGGACTTACTGGAAACATATAGGTTGGCTAAGGTTCCGGTTACTATGGTGATGTAATTCCTGTAAACGCTTTGACATCGTTTGTCCGCACAATTTACCCATTATGATAACACAGCTTGTAAATGTGAGACTCTCACACTTTTTGCTCGCTCCACAGAATGTAAGGCTCCTCTGTTATTATTAATTACATTACGGGTTTAGTGATGTCTTATTATTCCAGGTCCCGGGGAAGAAACAAAGTCACATCCTATTTCATGGGCTGGGGAAATTAATTCACGATTCTTTTATTGATGTTCCTTCTCCTTGTGTCTAATCGTCTAACCCTTCCTACACCTACTCGTCAACTTATCCCTAATTTTAGTTTAATAAGTCACAACTGCCGATAGTCTCAGCCGGTCTGTCAATAAACTTTAGAGTAGAAACATTCTCCTATCTAGTGGCTCTTCAATTTGGTGCCATGTTTATACCACAATTTGTTCTTGTTTTATACTTCATTTTATTTATTGGCGATTTTTTTTCTCCAATGTTGAAAAATTTAGTTGGAAGTTTATCACAGCAGGTCCTGAAAAACTGAACAGTCCAAGCTAAAATAGAACAGCCCTGGTCCTTGAGAGAGAAGTGACTATCTCGACGAAGGAGGCACGGATAACAAATATAAGAATATTCCCTAGTCATGTCAGGGTCAAGCAACGGAAGCTCAGTGGTTAGCATTGCACCTTGCAGCCGGTGGCTCAGTATCTAGCATTACACAAGCCTTGCAACACTGGCCTCCTGGGTTCGACTCCCAGGTAAACATCTGCAAAAGAGTTGTACTTCTCTCCGTGTTTGCGTGGTTTTCCTCCTTCCCTCCCCGGGTCCGTCAGGTTTTCCCCTCCCACACGACAATCGCTGGTAGTTGGATAGATTGAGAGCCCCAATTAAGAGACAGGGACTTAGGGACTGATCTGGCAGCGCTGTGCAGCCCTTGCGTTATCTGCCTTCTGTTTGCGCTGATAATAAAGAAGATTCTTACTATATTAGTATTAATTCAGGATGGTAGTGCCCTGTTTACCATGATTGTGATGGTAGATGTTACGGCCAGACCAAAAAAATCAGGTAGTATCATCCGTGTCGGCGCCAGTCTCTGTTTGCTGCATGTGGGTGTTATGAGTGCTCATTCAATTTCTTTTTTGGTGTAACATGGTTTAACTTGCTGGGTTGATTGATTAGTACGTCCACCCAAAGACCCGGCAGTCCTCCTGAACTGCTGTTATTGACAGGTTCTCTCTCGTAATCACATTAAATCCATCGCTCCTCTGTTTTCTCAGTCCTGTTTGGGGCTGGGTCTCTTGATAATCACATTAATCCTTTCCCCGCTTCACAGAGAGCATCTGCTAAAGTCTTTAATAAGCAAACTCTCCAATGCACTTGTGTAATTCTGACTTGTGCCTCCTGGGTATCCTGGCCATTGGCTTGTGCTCTGACGTATTCGCTGCTATTTTTTGCGATTTTGTACTCGCGTTTGTCCTTTGAAGGTTCTGACCCGCCTCATCTTTGCAGCACTTTGTAGATGAGGGAACGTTTCCCTCCTTCCTAGTTGTCCTTTCCGCTTGTTTTTCTTTATAAGGGAATTCGGGAAGTGGATTAAAGTTCTATGGCCCTATTACTGTTCTCCTTTTCTTTTTTTTTTTCCATATCTGCATCATATATTGGATCACGTATCAAAAAACGGACACACAAAACATGCAAAAATCCCCGTTGTATCCCCGCCTTACACTTCACTCAAGTGGTCACATCAAATGACTCATTTCTTTCTACCTTCCACCTCCTATTTCTTGTTGGTATTGCTGTAGATGCTAACAATTGGCAAATATTTTGTGCCCATGTTACAGCCATTTTCATACAAGTCATAAAAAGTATCAAAAAAGAAAAGTTTATGAATTTGGTGTCCCTCCGCTTCACTGAGACGCACTCTGAAACATGCTCTCATATGGCTCTTCTTTGAGATCATCCTAAAAGTTGACACTGATCCCATGGCCGATGCTAGGGCCGTAATGCAACCTTTTAAAGAACCCCACCCCCGACCCCCACTTTTCATTTACATGTGCAAATTTTTATTTTTGGCGTTCTTTACAAAAAGTAGGGGGATATCTCAAAACACCAGAGACTTTATACCCCTATGGACCAGATTGTTTGCTACAGGGTTTGGATGTGTATAATGGTCCCTTTTTACTTGAATGTTAGAAGTTTTTACAAGAGAAATAAGACGTAACCATTGTTACAGATAAAACATAAGAAACGCGCTGCTCCGTGTCCACCGTTGCATAACCCTCTTTATCTGTCAAACGCGCTTCCGCTTCCATTGTGTAGCCAAGAGCGGAGGAGAAGTGACCAATCCTTACAGAGTGAAATTAAGTCCGACAAACATCGAAAAACCTTTGAGGAACCCATCACATCATCTTCTGTACATGGGATAAAAACCCAACAAAAACCAAGAGTAAGTATAGGGGCACGAGTCTATCCGCTTCCGTCACAGACCAAGACACAAGCGGCCCAGGGCATGCAAGTCACCACACATTAGTGGTTTTCCTATCGGAGAACTTTATGCACATTGACTTTTTCTTCTCTTCTAGGATGCTTGTCGGCAACAGATGCTCCTCTGTCTGATCAAGAAGGAGACAATAACACCTTGCCAGCCTGGTCACAAGTTCATGCCGAAACTCAAGTCCGACCGAGACTTGAAAGGCAGTTAAAAAAGCTTAATATAAAATGAGTACACTCAATGGCACAGGCGACAGAAAGGGTTTTTAAAATAAAGATCACCTTCCCAAAGGTCGTCCACTAAGGCAATTGTTGAATCAATTGAAAGATAAGCTCCCCGCCATGAGTACAATCTCCCGCAAATGACTATCAATCCCGACACCCTGATCGAATAATGCCCCAGCGCTGGCAGGCTGCCTTGCTTCAATGAGATGTATGATTTGTCCACCAGTCGCGGGAGGAGGACAGAGCAGGGCCACGGCAGAAAGATGGGTGATTGTATTATCCATTATTCACGGGGGCAGGGACGCTGTGGAGCAACTTGTTGAACCAACCACCAGAAGAATATCACTTGTGGTCTGACCTTTCCTCATAATCTTATCCTGGACTAATCATGACGCCAGTGCACCACCAAATGCTCAATGGCATTCTGCAAGCGACCAACATAACATTTGGTGTCACCCTCTTAGGGGAAACCATCACAGAGTGGTGATAGTATGGCGTGATTTCATGACGTGATTTAGCATGGCAGTCTGGCAAGTGGACAACAAACCATTGGTGGTATCCTCTGTAGGGTAAAACATCACATGGCTGATAGATCTATGGTCGTGATTCATGACCGTGATCGCATGGCACCGATGTACAAACAACCTAACCATTGTGGTGTCACCTCTTAGGGTAAACATCACATGAGAGCGATATGATAGTATGGCGTGATGTCATGACGTATTAGCATGGCACCTGCCAGGGACAACAATAACACCATTGGGTAGTCCACCCTTTATGGTAAAACATAACATAGCGTTATTGAGAGCATTGGCTGATTACTGACCGTGATAGCAGGAGCCTGGCAAGGGAAACTAAACCATTGGGTATCACCCTCTAGGGTATGGGTTAACATCACATGACGTTGATAGCATTGGCGTGATTCATGACGTGATAGCAGTGGCAGATCCTAGGGACAACATCAATCCCTGGGTGGATCCCTCTTAGGGTAACATCAAGAGCTCGTGTAGCTTGGCGCGATTCATACGTGTAAGCATGGCAAGTCCTGCAAGGGACAACATAACCATGTGGGTAGGTCACCCTCCTAGGTAACATCACATGAGCGTGATAGCACATGGCGTAATTCATGACGTGGCTAAAGCAGTGCAGCTTGCAATTGGACAACATAACCATGGGGTGGTACATCCTCTAGGGACCATCACATGAGTGTGTAGAATGGGTGATTCATTGACGTGTAGCATGGCAGCTGCAATGGACAAAAACCTTGGGTGGTCATCCTCTATTAGGGTAAACATCACATGAGTGTGACTAGCAGGGCGTGATTCATGACCGTATAGCATGTGCAGTTGCAATGGACACATAACATTTGTGTCACCCTCTTAGGGTAAAAATCACATGCGGTGATAGTATGGGTGAGTCTATGACGTGATAGCATGGCAGTCTGCAATGGACAACATACCCATTGGGTGGTCACCTCTTAGGGTTAAACATCACATAGAGTGATATATATGGCGTGGATTCATGACGTGATAGCATGGCAGTCTGCAATGGACAACTAACCTTGGGTGGTCATCCTCTTAGGGTAAACATCACATGAGTGTGATAGTATGGCGTGATCATGACGTGATAGCATGGCAGTCTAAGTGACAACATAACCATTGGGTGGGTCACCCTCTTAGTGGTAACATCACATGAGCGTGATAGTATGGGTGTGATTCATGACTGATAGCATGGCAGTCTGCAAGGACAACATAACCCTTGGGTGGTACCTCTTAGGGTAAACATCACATAGATTGTAGACCAAAAATAAAAGAATGTTCACCAAAGAAAAATGTATAGGACACATTTACGAGATGTTAACATGAACCTAAGAGCAGTATGGAGGAGCAGGGGTACTATGGAGTCTCAAGGATCGTTTGGGTCATTCCTGTCAATCAATCTACCCTCCAAACCTCAACTACAATGTATTGTTCTACAGGACTAATCTTCTCTCTTCCAAAGGGAAGCAACACTTTTAGCCCCCCAAAGCCTCCTGCATGATCCAAAGGCTCCGTAGAAACTAAACTATGATAGTATTACCCAAGAAAGATATGTCTACAAAAGCCAAGAAGTATTGATCCACCTTGAAAGGCTGACAAGATTACATAGATGTATATAATGTTACTGGGACAAAGGTAATAAGAAACTATGGAGGTTGGAAGAGACGTAAGGATATTGGGTAAAATTAAAAGCATCTCTGACATACCTACCTAAATGATCATCATGTCAAGATCTAATGATGTTATCTAATTCTTATAGAAGGCCAAGACTACACAGATGGTTTGTACCACCCCCAGGGTCAAGCATGATGGTAGATTATATCTAGGTCTATATATAAGGACGTATTCGAAGGTCCAGGTTAGATGGATATTTGAACTTTCCCCCTGTGATGAAAAATTTAGACCACCCAAAATTTAAAAACTGAAGAATTTGTTTGTAAGACACCCATAGTCTACCTGTCCCGCCTAACGCTTCTATGGATATTTGCCAGCATTGGTTTCCATCTAGAACCATTTACAAGACCAAGGTAACAAACTGATTTGCATTGTATTTTCTAATAACATAAAACCACATAAAAGGTTTTTTCTTTCATCCTCACATATTTGAGCTTCGAAGGACGAGGTCTATCTTAGTGGAGCTTGTTGGTAAATGTGCAAGCACCGCGTAGCATTGCACTCCACACACCAATGCATACAGACAATACAACAGTGTTCCCACCCAGCTCCATGCACCCCTTCAATGTTTTAATGGAGAGACATCTGCACAGAGAAGAATAGCCGGAAGACATCTACAAACGAATGTACCGAGCGCAGAAAACAAGAGCCACTCAAGCCATCAATAACGGTGGAAATGGAAATTCTAATGCAATTTGTCAGACTCCTACACAGGACTCCGCATTTTATGCCTCATGAAGGACGCCTCAAATCCGAGAAAGAAACACTCTTCTAGAACAAAGACTCTGGCAAAAAGTTTGACGGGGAATTGCATCTCGTATTAGTTGTTGATGTGTCACATCAGGTGAGACTTGGCTTCAGATCTTATCTATCCCTTGAATGAGAGAGATTCACCCTAGAACGCACTGCATACCGAGCATTTAAAGGGTTAAACACTGTGATCAGTGCAACCACCGCTATTGGATCCCTCTCCATATACTTAATGGCACCTGATTGAGTAGATATTCTTTAAGGAAACCTACCGCTTCAAATGGTCCATTTTGACCTAAACATAACCTTACCTTGGGGTTGTAAGCTGATGCTGGAGTGGCTGTAAAGGCGATAAATGTGGCATTTCGTCAAAAACATTCAAAACCCCATTCGCGCACAAGGACGCTCGGGCGCTGGTCATGATCATGATAATGCAGGCGCCTTGTGTGTGAAACTGTTCTCCCCCCACCATCCCTCCCAGAGCCGGTGACTTCACCGATCTCATGGAAAACACTGTCGCATGTGCACTGTATGCTTAAATTCGCACGGCCAAATACAAATGGACAGTCGTGGGTTAACGTCACCACTCTGCGGAGGGAGGTGGGGGCGCGTGCATTATCAGATCCATGACCAAGCGCCGGGCGGTCCTGGTCACAGATGGTGTCATTTGATTACAGCTGCCTTTCACAAACCACCTCCAGCATCACTTACTACCCAAGCGTAAAGGTAGGTTTAGGTCAAAATGACCATTTCTTAAGGTTGAAAAGTTAGTTTCATCAAACACCGCTTTCCAGGGAACGAACTTCTGGCTTATTCTAGGTTTAGAGACCTACCTACATTGTTGGCCGGGCCGACAATCAGTTTTGTCCACTCAAACCTTGGGAAGTCCTGAAAGTGGGAAACCTTAAAATAAGCAGATATTCTTCAAGGGTGGCCCTGAAACTAGCCTTTGGCTCTTCATCGGTAGTAGGGGACCTCGTAGAGACAAGTTTGGGATGACAGGAATCAGCAGTAATCAGATTCTCCCAAAGCCCTCTCTGACGTAACTATTGACAGTGTCCTACAAGGGGCCCTGTGAGCTCCGCATGAATACTACGACATATGTCCAGCTCCGGCTGCGTGTGGGGACTATGGGGGAGTTTTGGTAGACGTTTGCCTTAGGATCAAGATGTTGTTAAGAAACCTCAGGATAGAATGTTTCATGGGGGTGTAATTGTCTAAGGTACCATACAGCCAGTGGCTTCTGTCATAAGCATTTGCTCTAGTACAAAGGGTCAATCATCCACCATGAGACCATGGATCCGCTCAATGTCATTATATGGCATAATTGTCAGAAGGAAGATTCTAATTTTACATTACTCAAGCACATGAGAAAAGTACATGACCTGTAAGGATTTGTCTCCATCTGATGATGTCTTTAGTTGTTCCAAAACTGCATCTGGGACTATTACGTTTCTTTTTGAGGAATAGGGGTCCAAAAAATCCTATATGGTATAACAACATATGGGTTACTCCAACTCCCCCAATCATGTGTATCACAATCCATATAGACTATTCCCCTTCCATAAAGATCGGTTCTGGCTGGTAATGGATCAAGGCTCCTTGAGTTCACCAGCAGAGATGAGTCTGAGGTCCAATCTGTATCTACACAGTTAAAGCAGATATTACAATCTTCTATTTATATCAAGGTCTAGGGGTGAGCGGGACATGTTCAGGTTCGGCAGAGCTCAGCCAAACCTGAACTGAATTTTCTGCACACCCTACTAGTAACACCCATGATCAAGTCACCCTTTAAATCTGGCCGGCCCCTTGTTTTTTCGCGGATCAATTGCTCCAGTGATGTCATCGGGGAGCGACAATCCTAGCAATCCTTGCAAGCCCACCGGTATTTAAACACCCTCGATGAGAGACAGCACCATAATGGGCGTTATTGGGATGCTGAGCCTTACCATCGAACCCCAATCATTGCGGACATGTCATTATAATATCTTGTATTTTATTGTAGGTTGGATTATTCCCAAGAATAGTGAGGTCAGCTCCGAATTTAACATATTAATTAATAACTATTTAACTATTTAATTTATAAAGTTGCCTTTGGTGACCCATTGGGGGTCATTACTAAGGGCCGAATCGCGTTTTTCCATTGCGTTACCCGAATATTTCCGATTTGCGCGCCGATTTTCCCCGGTATTTTGCGCACACGATCTGATTGTGGCGCATCGGCATGCACGTACGGAAATCGGGGGGCGTGGCCGTAAGAAAACCAACAGATTCAGAAAAACTGCCGTATTAAAAAAAAAAAAAATTCGCTTGCACGCACTCTTACCGCACCAGGGTAGGTATGTGAACTTCAGTGAACCGACGGAGTTCAGCGCAGCAGCGACACATGGTGGACTCGGCGCGCACTACCTTAGTGAATCGCCGGAAGACCTGAATCCTCCACTGAGATAGCGCCGCTGGATCGCGATTGACCGGGTAAGTAAATCTGCCCCATTGTGTCAGGAAGTAGTCAGCTCTTCTATGGGCCCAAACTGGCCATGATTCTGGCTTGGGTGGTGTTACCCAACCATACCAGCACCCTCATGCATCGAAAAGCTCCGTGTAGGGGGGATCTATCCCCAAGACCTTAAATATAGAAAGACTGCAAATGATGGAGAATAGCGACATTAGGACCAGCATCACTGTAAAGAGCCTCGAAGTAACTATGAATATCCCATATGAAAAAACTCACCATAAGCCTTAGGAGAGATGATTCTGACAGTTTATCTATCACAACCCAATTGTGCTGATGGCAACACAAGACACTCAATCAGAATCTAGAAGGTTATTTGGGATCATAACATAAGAAATATACTCCAGGGGTGCGTCAGCTCCATAGGTAACTTCAATTGAGTTGGTCACGGTGACCCATCAGAGTCAGAGTCTGGGTCCATCGATTTCACTCTAACTACTCGGAGGACCAGTCTTAACCTAGTTCTATATTGGAGGTCAACTTCAACCGTGACCACATGGAGACATTTCAGTGAGACGCCTGTAGATCCAGCAGGAAGGCGACTGGTGATAAGCTCAAACCTCAGGACCTTAATATAGAAAGTCTTGACAACTAAACTAAATAATTGAGAATAGAGACATTGGAACTAACGTCGATAGGATGAAGCTCAGGTAGGAACGTGCCTATCACAAATAAAGGACGTTCACCAGAAGACTGAGCTTTCATGATTTATGGATGGGGATTAATAAGACATGGAGAAGACGGCAGGTAACGGGGCAAAAAGTACCACAAGAAGGTTTTTTATGAAAAGATTTATTGGCAGAACATTGTTCCCGAGATCCAGGAGTCTCCTCTGGATGGGGTGGGGGATCCCTAGGAACCTCAGACAATGATGTCTCGGCGCAGTTTGAGAGAGTCGAAATGAGTTTGTAAGAAGCGCGGAGTCGAGGTCGATAATGGAGGCAATATGTGAATCCTCAGCCTGCGCTAGGAATGAGCTCGGCTACTTCATTTAGCCTCCACAGAATTCAATTATTTAATCGCTAAATGCATGTATATTTTCCCATCTGACAATAGATGTTCATTTATGACTCCTGAATAAACAGGTAGGAGAGTAGGACGAGCGGAATTTTAATTAAACATTTTGTCATGACTCATTCGACTGTGAAATATGCGGCGCGTGTGACAGCGAGATTACAGGGGAAAACAATTAATAATTAAAGTTGTAGGACGTTCAGCCGGGAGGATCGCTTGCCGGGTCTCCTGCCAGTGTGGGCAGCAGTGAGCAACGATACCGGGGCCAACGTGGGTGCAATGTAGTGATCCATCTGTTCCCCCTCATCCATTTGGGTTATTCCTGGTTGGTGAGTTTATGACTTGCCTTGAGCTCATTGAATGGATTGTCCATGGACGGATTGACCATTGGTTGGCTCGTGTGAGAGGTCACTATCGGTGAATCAGACCGTCAAGTGATGGCCTGGTTATTATACAGTAAAAGCTGATTGGGGCACATTTACTAAGGGTCCGAATCGTGTTTTTCCCCGGGTTTTTCGAATTTTAACCGCTTTGCGTCAAATTGCCCGGTTTTTGGCGCACCTATCGATTGTTGATCGTGCCAGCTCACATGATGAAAAAGGCGCGGCCCATCGGAAAAACGACGGTTTTGGAGAATTGGCTATTTAAAAAAAAAAAGTGTCGCTGACACACACTTACATGCACCAGAATAGGATGGTATACTCAGCGGACAGCGCAGCAGCGACACCTGGTGGACCATCGGCGCACGCCTTAGTGAATCGGCGCTGGACCGAATCCTCTCAAGACGCACCACTGGATCGCGACATATCTGCCCCATCTCCTGCTATGATACCACTCATGAGGAGTCGGATCAACTCGGTGAAAGTAAAAGACTATCCCGCACTAAACTATACAATTGTGAAATGGGGGGTTTTTCACAAGAGAATCTGTGACTGATGTCTGACAACCATGCTCGTCCTGAGGTCATTAGATGAATCTTCATCCATACTGAGATAAACCAGATTCTTTATGCGGCCATAAAATTTTGGAGATTGGACCATGGTGGACTATTAGATTGGTGAGGGTTATCCCAGGAGATTGGACCTCTAAAGACTTCAGACGTTAGCCCCCAAAAAACGTGGATGAACATCAATCAGTCATACCTGGTCTTCCTTACCGTCAAAGATGAAGGGAGTGAATCAAGGGGTCCCCCTCAATTCCTACCTATGGGCGGAGGGTATAGTGTCCTTATGAAACTATGGACTTCGGCAAGTAAAGAGGTCGATGCCCCAGGTGGTCTTTTGTTCATACACCGTACTTCTTATTTGTAAATTCTAAATCAAGAATACTACATCCCATAACTTTTACCCCTCTCCATGTGTAAGATCCCCCCTTTACCCCCCTCTCCAGTCAGTGACCGCCACATGACGTGTCATTCTTAATAAGAAAATGCAAGAAAATGCATGAAACAGCTGTGACTTTTTTTGTTAAATCTTCCATCTCCTCCTCCGTACAGAGGGCGGCTCACCCTCCATCTCACATCACAGCAGGAAGCTGATACAAATATCCATCCTTATTTGCCGGCCTCATCCCTTGAATTTTTATGAAACTCTTGCCTCTGTTCTTCCATCAGTATCCAAAATAGAGAAGAGAGTATAGGGATAAAAAGTAACACATTAATCAGGAAGCCCCCCAGGCCCCCCCCATGCCGCAACATATCTCGATCCTCAACATTAGGACCTGAGGACCCGGCTCTCCATGACCACTCCAGTACCAGAATCCAATAGCTGCTGTTTGATATTTTTTGGCCCGCTGCCTGGTGTTCAAATACGAACCGTGAGTTATTTTTGCACAACGTTGCCTCCATTGATCCTGGATACGGCTGTCACCACCACGGGCTCCCCATCCATTTCCAGGACATATCCTACGGACCACTCAGGGGGCTGCCCCATGGACAACCAGTACATCAGCCTCTCCCTCATCTATTTCTTGCAACACCCACCTGCTGGAGAGCTGCCAGGCTTAGGACAGCCTCCGGTCCCCATACCACACCAACCACAGCGTGCCTACGGCCGCAACGGCCAGCCACCCAGTATTCTGGGCCCCCGTCTGCCTCCAGGCCCAAGAAGGATGTGGGGGATCAGCGTTTCCCGTCCGGTCCCCCCAAGTGTCAGCGTGTCCCTGTCCTGTCCCCCAAGTGTCAGCGTGTCCCTGTCCTGTCCCCCAAGTGTCAGCGTGTCCCTGTCCTGTCCCCCAAGTGTCAGCGTGTCCCTGTCCTGTCCCCCAAGTGTCAGCGTGTCCCTGTCCTGTCCCCCAAGTGTCAGCGTGTCCCTGTCCTGTCCCCCAAGTGTCAGCGTGTCCCTGTCCCCCAAGTGTCAGTGAGATATATGAGGGGCCGCTCTCGCCGCTCAACAGTAATATGTGTGGAGACTCCCCGGATTTATCAGCGAGGGACTTTCCATCATCAAGTAATTTAAGTAAAAAACCGCAGTTCTTCCTCTTTTTGACAAAACAGCTGAAAAAACTTCCTTGCCCCAAAATAAGACTATGGGGCAACTCTGTGCACAGGAAGGACAGATTTATCACTTGTCACGCACATAGGATGGGGAGCCCTGGTTCTTCGCTATAGTAAGGCTCAGTATGGTACAGCAAGTCTTCACTGCTGCTCATCCTGGGCCTCCTGCTTCATGAACATAACACTAGAAATGCAGTAAATACTGACATGTACACAGACAGCGCAGTTGGAAGCCGATTAGGATGCAATGTGAGACAAGGGTAAAAGTTCTCCATAAAGTTTCACAAGTAACCCGTCATTAAAGTCAATGAGGATGGATGACACAGCGGCTGCTAATGACCCGCTCCTTTAAGTGTGGACGACCTAGTAGAACAGAGACATTTGACCTCAGGCTTAGGTTGACCTTTGAACCTCACAAGTCAAGTGGCTTCATCCAAGACGTCTCCGAACAGCTACGAGGAGACCACCCAGCTTCCTCCAGGGGAAGGATCCACAGAGGTGTTCATCCTGAGGCTCCTGTTTCATGAGTCAGAAGTTACCCAGGCTGAAGGGGTTAAAGTGGCGTCCATTGTTTCCTGTATATTTGGAGGCTGTCGGGGTGACGGTGCAGCCGTGTGCGGGTCCCGTGCTGACAGGAAGCAGTTACCGCCTTGAGCCGGCGCACGTGCGGCAGACAGCGCCGGCCGACCACAGAGCCGCCTCTGTTCCCTGGTAATTGTCAACATCTGCTGCACAGAGATCAGATGGGTCAGGATAAAACTAAATACACACAGGGGCCCCGTCCTCAGAGGAAGCAGCCGCTGCCGAGATCGCACGCGCTACGAAAACTGAGCGCCAGACCGTGGCCAGGAGTCCGTACTACACTCACGGGTAACAACCAAGCTCCCGAAATGTTATGGAATCAAGTCTGGCGAGGATCCGGGACAACACAAGGGTGTAAGCAGCCAAATAAGCGTGTCCTAGAGCACCCAAATACCGCCACACAGTGTCCATATACTACAATCATACAGCACATGAATACCGCCACACTGTGCCCATATACTACAGCCATACAGCGCCTGAATACCACCACACTGTGTCCATCATATATACAGGATAGGAGTAGTAGTACTGTGCTGTGCTCATATATACAGGATAGGAGTAGTAGTACTGTACTGTGTCCATATATACAGGATAGGAGTAGTAGTACTGTGCTGTGCCTATATATACAGAATAGGGGTAGTAGTACTGTTGATGCAGATGGAGTTGCTGCCTAACCCTATGGTGACAATGACCCTGCTTTCTCCTCCTAGTAGATTTGCATGGTGTTTTAGCTTTCTACAGGGGATTAGACTGAATAGGTGTGAGGGTTACACATGGCCCCCGGCCTCATGTTGCGCACAAAGTGATCCAGTCCAGTATCGCACTGTGCCAATTTCCCTGCAAGTCGGCACTATGCATTAGGAGAGACTGTCCTTCTACGTGCTGTCACGCTCTACTTCACCCTTCCTTCTGGGTCTTCCATGGCTGCAGCCCCATGGACCTGTCCTTAACTGGATGACGGGGGAAATTCTTTGTTGGGGCCCAGAGTGTCAGTTCCACTGTATGATGGCCTCTCGGTCTGTACCTCTCTTGGCCTCCTCCGTGATTCCCATCGCCTTTGCCGATGTGTTCTCTAAGAAGCAGGCAGAGACATTGCCACCACACCGTCCCTACAACTGCCCTATGTATTTGTTTCCAGGTACCTCTCCTCCCCGGGGACGGGTGTACCCTCTCTCTGTTCCAGAGACCACTGCCATGTCAAATATATTAAAGAGAACCTGCCGAGAGGGTTTATACGCAAGTCTTCATCTCCAGCTGGTGCAGGGTTCTTGTTAAGATTGGTACACAAAAGACAGGGGATAGTGAGCCCTGAGCTTGCCCCAACCTCTGTCCCTTCCTATAGCCCCCCCACGCTAAACCGTGGGGCGACTACTTGAAGACTTCGAGATACGCTGGAATAAGTGTGGGAAGGAAAACACAAACAGACTGACAACATAAAACACAAAAGAATCGTAAACAAGCCGGAGTCACAACGAGAGGGTACGTCAATAGCAAAATCAGTAAGCAAGAGTCAAAGTCAAAAACTAGCCGAGGTAACAACAATACAGATAAAGATACTGAGCAATACAACCTAGAGCAGCGAGTGGAGAAAGGGATTTTCAAACACTGGCACAGGTGACTAGTGAAGCTGCAATTTATGCAGCCAGAACTCCACCTCCAGAACCTGATAGGTGCTGGACAGCATCTGGGAATTAACCCCCCATGGTGCAGAAACAACCAGGCACCAAGCAGAGGTTCAAAGTCCCAGCCACTCCTAGACAGCGCGAGATCTTAGCAGCCGCTGCCCAGGACGAGAGGTGGAGTTTGCGCGGATACGCGCCGGGGTTCGGAGAACGCTGCTGGTACCACCAGAAGAACCAGAAGTCCCAGCAATCTCCCTAGCAAACCTGACAGTTCTTTTTCGTGACCAAGAAGGATGACTCTCTCTGCCTTTGCATTGATTATCCAGACTTAACAAGATTTACGGTTAAGAACCGCTACCCTCTGCCGTTGATCACAGAACTCTTTCATCGTCTACGTGGCTCCAAGATTTTCTCCAAACTGGATCTTCTTGGGGCCTATAACCTTATCTGCAAGGGTGACAAATGGAATACAGCATTTAACACCCGAAATGGACATTTTGAGTGCCTTGTGATGCCATTTGGACTTTGTAATGCTCCAGCTGTCTCCCAGGAATTTGTAAATTACATCTTCAGAGATATGCTGTACACATGTGTGGTGGTCTGCCTAGATGACATTTTGGTGTTCTCCCCAGACATTGAGACCCATCAATCTCATGTATGGCAGGTTCTTGGCTGCCTACAAGCTAATCGTCTTCCAAGAATTTGTAAATGACATCTTCCGAGATATGCTATATACATGTGTCGTGGTCTACCCAGACGACATTTTGGTGTTCTCCCCAGACCTTGAGACCCATCAATCTCGCGTACGGCAGGTTCTTGGCTGCCTACAGGCTAATCGTCTCTACGCCAAGCTCGAAAAGAGGAAAGCCTTTCTTTCCTCTTACATAATATCTGACCAAAATCTGGTCTCCAGATGCTAAACTGACTGCAGTTCTGCAGTGGCCTTGTTCAGAAGGTCTACAAGCCATCAGAAGGTTTCTAGGCTTCGCAAATTATTACCGACAGTTACATGGCACTTATCAAGAAGGGAGCCAATCCATGTCTCTGGCCCTCGGCTGCTGAAGAGGCAAAGTTAAAATTTGTCTTTGCCTTGGCTTCTGTTCTCACTAGGCCTGACATGGAGAAACCCTTTCTTCTTGAGGTGGATGTATTCTCCGTAGTTGCTGGGGCGGTACTCACACAGAAAGTGCCTAAGGTCGGATGTGCGGATTCTTATCTAAAGATTTCTCTCCCATTGAGAGAAATTACTCTATTGGGGACAGAGAACTTTTAGCCATCAAACTTGACCTGGAAGAATGGCGAAATCTTTTGGAGGGAGCTTGCCATCCAGTCTGGGTATATACAGACCATAAAAACCTCTTGTATCTCCAGACAGCCCAACGTCTTAATCCCTTTCGCTTCAACCTGTTAATCCACTTTCAACCAGTGGAGAAGAATATCAAAGCGGATGTCCTTTCCCGTACCTCCGATGTAATTGGAGAAGAGCCATTTCCATAGCATATTATTTCTCTAGAACAGTTGGTAGTGGCCGCTCCGGTGGATCTTCGACAGCTTCCCCCTGGCAAGATGTATGTCTGACCTGGTCTGAGAAAGAGGATTTTGTCTTGGGGACATTACTAGCGTGTGGCTGGGCAGCCAGGGGTGCAAAGCTCTGTGGCTCTCATCTCCCGCTTCTACTGGTGCCCTGACTTGGTCAAAGATGTTCAGGACTTTGTGGGATGCTGCACTTCCTGTGCCCGTAATAAGCCTTCCCACCTGAAACCGGCTGGTATCTTGCTTCTGTTACCAATACCCAGTCGCCTCTAGTCACACGTGGCTATGGACTTTGTCATGGACCTTCCACCTTCCTCTGACAATATCATCATCTGGGTGGTGACTGACCGGTTTTCTAAGATGTCCCACTTTGTTCCCATTTCTGGGGCCTTTCGAAGGTGGAGAAGCGCATAAACCCTGTGGCATACAAACTTAGCCTTCCTCCCTCCATGCGAATCCTGAACTCCTTCCACATCTCTCTCTCTTGAAGACAGTCACCCTGAACTGCTACTCTAGACAGGTGCCTCCTCCTGCTCCTGTGGCTGATTCCACCAATGTCTTCGAGGTAAGGGAGATCCTGGATATGAAGACAGTGAGAGGTAAGTGGTTCTTCCTTGTTGAGTGCAAGGGGTTCGGGCCTGAGAAGAGATCATGGGAGCCCGAGCACAATATACTTGACCATGGTCTCTTGCAAAGATTTCTCCAGCCTAAGAAGAGTGGGAGGCCAAGGGGGGGTACTGTCACGGGGGCCACAGGTCCTACCGCGACCCATATCGCAGGTTGCGGGCTAATCCCTGACCCTCCATGTTCGCAAGTAGAGTGCTCGTGCTGCTCACCTCTCCCAGCTCCTGATTCCCGTCAGCGGTCTGTCCATGTGCTTCCCCGTCTCCTAGGGCGCGCATACGCCCGCTTCAAAAAATGTAAAGGCCCAGCACGCCATTAATTGGCGCTGGCCATTTCCCAGAAGGCTATTTAAATCTGCCTCTCCCATAACACCCTGCCAGATATTTGAACCTTTGCCATTGAGAAAGCTTCCTAGTGATATTCCTGAGTATTCCTGCGTTCCTGTGTATTCCTGCTCCTGTGTTCCCATGTTCCTGTGTTCCCGTGTTCCTGCGTTCCTGTAGAAGCCAGACTTGAGGTTGCTCGAATACGTCCTGGATTTTTCCCAGGAACGTGGCAAAGGTAGCCATGTCCAGATCACCACTACCCCATAGAGAGCAAACAGAAGACAAACGCCACCTTAGTGCGTTCGCTGGTGAACTGGGGCGACATCAGTTCAATGTGCAGTGAGCACCGGCATACAAAGTTTCTGCACAATTTGGGGTTGCCATAAATTTGTCAGGCATAAAAAATTCGGGTCTAGAGTCTTCCCAATGGGGATCATGGTGAGGTGACCGGAACAGCAGCAGGAGGAGTCGCAGGAGGCTGCTGTTGGAGTCAATCATTCGTCGCAGAGTGGCAGCGAGTTTGTCTAGAAGTACTCCTCGGGCAGCAATCTCTTGAGACTGCTGGGTGATGATGCTGGGCAAATCAGGCAGTAGCTGATGTGGATCCTTGGCACGATCCGTGGTTTTAGCAGAATTCATGACCTTGGCGGAGTCCATAGCCTGATCTTACTTTCACACTTGTGGGGACAAGTGTAGGGAAAAGTCTCTATGGGAAGAGTCTGTGGACCCTCTGGACCACCGCAGGGGTTGGTATCAGAGCCGCGGTGGCAGCCAAGGTAACTGATGCAGGAAACAGTCCAAGCCTGGAATGATAGCAGGAACGTTGGTACAGGCTGAAGACACCGCTAGGCAGGAACGGACCACTGGGACGGAAGGACCTCAGGAAGGCAGGACCTCAGGATGGCAGGAACTCAGAATGGCCACAGGAATGCAGAACCGCCACAGGGATGCAGGACCGCAACAGGAGTACAGGACCACCACAGGAATACAGGACCGCCACAGGAATACAGGACCACCACAGTAATACAGGACCGCCACAGGAATACAGGAAACACAAGAAACCCAGGAACACGGAGGAACACTGGATTGCAGACACACAGAGGAATCTTGGATACACTGGAATATGAAGGAACCCTAGGAAACACAGGGGGGGTTTCACTTCAGGGATAATGACTAGAAGATCCGGCAGTGAGTGAAGGGAGGTGCCGGATTATAAGGGCGAGACGGAATAGCCAGCGCCAATCAGAAGGACGCTGGCCCTTTAAACCCTAAAAAAAAACCTAAAGAGTGGGTACGCGGCCTAGTCAGGCTGCAGGATAACAGCCTAGTTGGGATTGGAGCCGAGTCAGGAGAGGTAAGACCGGGCAGGGGGGTAACAGCGCCACCGGGAAGGGCACAAGTGTACCCGCTATCCATAACTAGGATCGCGGGTATGGCCGTGACAGGCTATTTAGTTTGTAAATTAGATAGGAGTAGTCTACCATCAATTAATCTGATTGTGGATGTCATTTTACTCCATTCTGAATAAATAATCATTGAAAGCCCTGGATAAGCCCCATAACAAATCCATAACACATCTAAACTCAATGTGAGACCTCTTTAATTCGTGAGACACCTAAAGTCTTGTATCTAAAAATCAAAGATAAATCTGCAACAAAAAAAACTTGGTGTGTGTCTACAGACTAATATGAAACTAATGATAGATGATAGATACATAGTCAGGAGATGGATGATAAACATCTTCACCGGGCATTCAACCACAGGGTAGTAAAAGAGAAATAGATCCTCTGCCCACAAAAGTTCACAGGAAGGAGGCTCCTTTAGGACAGGGGTTCCCTGGCAAGTGTCCAGTTTGCTGCCCCCTAACGCCGACCCTGTGTATGCGTATTGCACGTGCATATTTGTCAGCCTGTGTGGGAAAGTGGTAAATCTAGAACTGCTAGTATATTTCAAGAGCTTGACAACTCCAAATTGTACTCCATCAAATTCAATAACTCTGCATTATTATCCACATATGTTTGGACAAGGCACAGACAGACACTCCAAATTTTCATGCTTTAAAATGCCTTCTCATTGTTCGCTTGTCCTCATTGCACCACATCTGACCATGTGCAAGGAGAAATATTTGCCAATTATTAATTTCCCCCATGTTACGTTATAATTTGCTGCAGAGCCTGACAATAGCAATCTACACAAGTAATAAAGCATTGTTTGAGGAGTTTTTGTTTGGAGGCCAGAGACATAACCGTGACTATATCACCTTACAGGATACAATGTAAGGTATCTGTAAAGCTGTAAGACCACATACAGCCTTCTAAAGAAATGACCTATATACGCTGCTCCAATTTTCATCTGAAAAACAATACCCGCAGTTAAGTCTATGCTACGGTTTATTTTTACTATGATTGGGCATTTTTGAAATTACAATACTTCCGACTTGCCAAGAAAAACATAAATACGTTCCCTGGCATTCCTCATTGGCACCGACTCAACTTCTCCTCATGGGCCCTCTTGTCAAGACAAGGTTAAATATCTAGAATTACACCGCCCTGGCGGGGACGGGGTTAAACAGTAGACGACTGGATGAGATATGGAAAGTGTCCGTTTGGCAGGGCTCCCCGTCTCCTCACCCCAGGGCCGCCTGCGGAATAAGACTCAGACGTGACACCAATCCTAACCAGCCCTTATTATTGTATTTTTTTCTGTGTTATTGTTCTTGGCTATTTCTTGGGTACGTTTCTGATTTGAAATGGAATCCAGAAGTCTGTTGCCCAATCTTACCTCCCGCGTTCACATCTTCCTGGCATTCTCCTAAGTAACAAAGGAGCTGACTGTATGTATACCCATTTATCTGTTTGCCTGTCTGCCTCACTATAGAGCACTTTCTACTGGACATCTGGAGCACTTTCATTCAATGGTAATTAAATACCAGTTGCTAATAAAACTGAATCAATGAAAAGAGCATGCGACTGTGTTGGAAGTGAAAAACGTTACCTTGTACATTTATTTTCTTATGTTTCTTTACATAGGGACCCAATTTATATAAATATATAGGGGGAGATTTATCAGAAGTGTAAAACTGTTCTAGTTGCCCATGGAAACCAATCAGGGCTCAGCTTTCATTTTAGAAACAGCTGTGGGGAGTTGAATGCTGAGCTCTGATTGGTTACCATAGAATCATAGTATATAAGGCCGGAAAAAGACGCAAGTCCATCAAGTCCAATCTCTAAGAGTTAAATAAATGTTTTATCCCCATAACCCGTGATATTTTTTCTCTCCAGAAAGGCATCCAGGCCTTTGTTGAACATGTACATAGAGTCCGCCATAACAACCTCCTGCGGCAGAGAGTTCCATAGTCTCACTGCTCTTACAGTAAAGAACCTTTGTCTATGGTGATGGTAAAATCGCCTCTCCTCTAGGCGCAGAGGATAACCCCTTGTCCTGGTCACAGGCCTAGGTAAAAAGATCTTTGGAGAGATCCTTGTACTGTCCGTTCAGGTATTTATACATTGTAATTTGGTCTTCTCTTAGTCGTCTTTTTTCTAAACTGAATAATCCCAAATTTTGTAATCTGTCAGTGTATTCTAATCCCCTCATCCCCCTAATAATCCTGGTTGCTCTCCTCTGCACCCGTTTCAGCTCTACTATATCCATTTTATACACTGGTGCCCAAAATTGTACACAATGGGGCACATTTACTTACCCGGTCCGTTCGCGATCCAGCGGCGCGTTCTCTGCGCTGGATTCGGGTCCGGCCGGGATTCATCAAGGCAGTTCCTCCGACGTTCAGCTGCGCTGAAGTTCCCTGAAATGCACTGAAGTTCACGATCCTATCCTGGATGAAGGCGAGTGCAAGCTCCGCGACACAATTTCGTTTTTTAAATGCGTCGGTTTTTCCGAATCCGTCGGGTTTTCGTTTGGCCACGCCCCCCGATTTCCGTCGCGTGCATGCCGATGCCGATGCGCCACAATCCGATCGCGTACGCCAAAATCCCGGGGCAATTCAGGTACAATCGGCACAAATCGGAAATATTCGGGTAACACGTCGGGAAAACGCGAATCGGGCCCTTAGTAAATGACCCCCAATATTCCATGTGTGGTCTGACCGGGGCAAAACTATGCCTTTATCATGAGAATCTATTCCTCTCTTGATACAATATTTTTGCAGCAAAGACTCACTGTACTATTATGGCGTGCGTCAGTAAGGATTGAGAATCTTGTCTTCATGGGAATACCCCTTTAAAAAATTGGTGCAAAGCTGAAAGTGGTTGAAACGACTTAATATTCATGAAGGTAAAATAGTGTGCAACATAAATTGAATCGCACTATAGTGTATTATTTTACGACACAGAATTTCTTATTGGCAAACCATGACTAAGTCCGATAGGGCGAAATGCGTCAGTTTTTTGCTGTGTCCATGATCGTGATGCCTGGATTTTTATGTTGTTGAAATAAAGCTACTATTTTATACACATTCCCATCAATGTGCTGGAGTTTTTTCCTTGTGTATGATATAGAATTTTATATTGTTGCATATGATTTTTTTTTGGCACTCAAATTTTTGTGGCTTGATCTTTTGGCACACATTCAAGAAGGTGAACTTGGTAAACTTTATTTTGTGCAAAAAATGATGCCAAAAAAATTTCAGAGAAAGTATAAGTGCAGGAAAAATGGTGGGATTCAACACAAATTTTGCAACAAAAATAACCGTGGCAGGAGTCTCGGAAAAGAAGCTAAATTATGGCACCAACATTTAATAAATATGGCACATATAGTGCAGCAACAAAAATAAAAACAGCCACTAAAACTGGCACAAAGTCCATAATAAATGCCCCCATTATGTCACAAAAGGAATATAAAATAAAATGTAGTGTCATAGCAGTCATAAATCCAGTGTCACAAAAAATAGTTTTGTTCACATAATAAGTACATAAATAAATACATTTCTGTTTTCTAAAATAAGTAATTTTGTGTAAACGGACTGTATTTTGTAAAGGATATTTTGTGTTCACAAAATTCATGTGACTAGAGGAGATCCTGTTGTGACTGCTAACCATCTATATCAGTGATGGCGAACCTTTTTGAGACAGAGTGCCCGAACCACAACCAAAATCCACTTATTTACCATGAAGTGCCAATGTGGCATTTTAAGCAGTAACTTATTGCTACCTGTTCTTCCACTTCTTTCAATTGTATCGGCCGCCTAAGGCCCCCAATACAGTAGAAAGAAGGAGGGCAAATTCAGACTTTCATTATAGCTTCTCTCCAAGTTACCTGGAACAGCAGGAAGATTTGATAGATTTGGTCTTGTTTGGTGAACGCTGTTCTGGGCTGATGTCCTGAGTGCCCACAGAAAGGGCTCTGAGTGCCACCTCTGGCACCCGTGCCATAGGTTCGCCATCACTGATCTATATCATGCATGACATGTTTCAGCACACTGCGACTGTGGCACGGGGATGAAAAGGTTGCTTCTTCTGGACATCTTATTAATGAGGGGAGGCTGCTGCTGGACATGTTATTAGTGAAGAGAAGCTGTTGCTGGACATTTTATTAATGAAGGAAGGCAGCTGCTTGACATTTTATTAATGAGGGGAGGCTACTGCTGGACATTTTATTAATGAGGGGAGGCTGCTGCTTGACATTTTATTAATTAGGGAAGGCTACTGCTGAACATTTTTTTATTAAGGAGGGGAGGCTGCTGCTGGACATTTTGTTAATAAGGGGAGGCTACTGCTGGACATTTTATTCATGAAGAGAGGCTGCTGGACATTATATTAATGAGGGAATGCTGCTGCTGGACATTATATTCATGAGGGGAGGCTACTGCTGGACATATTATTGAGGGGAGGCTGCCACTGGACATTTTATTAATGAGAGGAGGTTGCTAGACAGTATCGTAATAAAGGTGTCTTTCTTCTGGGCAGTATATATATGGTGTATGAGTATGGCGTTGTGAATATATGTTTGTGTAGCATATTTGTGTATTCTGAAGTGTAATGTGCAGTGTGAGTTTAGGTATATTGCAGTACATGCAGATACCTGTAACCACTAAGCCGTGCAATCTCCAGAGACCTGTAACTGCTGAGCTAGCTCAGAAGGCAGCTATTCTTATCACCTCTTTCTGTGCTGATTATTGAGTGTTTACACTAAAGATACAGGATGGTTTCACATATATGAGGGTCTGCTGCTCCTGCTCCATTGGAGGGAGGGGAAGTTCATAGGATGCTTCACTATATAGCTTGCAGGAGAGCCTTCTATCTACACAGATCTGTGGATACAGAAATATCCTGTTGTGAGGGTAGGCTCCTGCACATTTTAATAATGAAGGGAGGTTGCTGCTGGATATGTTATTAATGAGGGGAGCCTACTGGTTGACATTTTATTAATGAGGGGAGGCTACTTCTGGATATTTTATTAATGAAGGGAGGCTGCTGGAGATTATATAAATGAGGGGATGCTGCTCGACATTATATTAATGAGGGGAGGCTGCTGCTGGACATTTTATTAATGAGGGGAGGCTGTGGCTGGACATTTTATTAATGAGAGGAGGTTGATAGACTGTATCTTAATAAAGGTGTCTGCTGCTGGGCAGTATATATATGGTATATGAGTATGGCACTGTGAATATATATTTGTGTAGCATATATGTGTATTCTGAAGTTAATGTGCAGTGTGAGTTTGGGTATATTGCACTGCATGCAGATACCTGTAACCACTAAGCTGTGCAACCTCCAGAGGCCTGTAACTGCTGAGTTAGCTCAGAAAGCTGCTATTCTTATCACCTTCTTCTGTGCTGATTATTGAGTGTTTACACTAAAGATACAGGATGGTTTCACAGATGTGAGGGGCTCCTGCTACTGTTCCATTGGAGGGAGGGAAAGTTCATGGGATGCTTCACTATATAGCTTGCAGGTGAGCCCTCTATCTATACAGATATGTGGATACAGAAATCTCCTACAAAGAATTGTGAAGCAGAAGGACTCCCATACTCACCAAGTCTCGAATTACAACCTTTGAGTAGGCAAAACAATTACAATCTCTGTCTGCATTTCAAGCTGTTATATACTCCTCTGCACCAAACCACCCACTCCTACTCACCACCTACTCTCTGGACACTCTCTTCACTGCACAGAAACTGTTAACCCTTCTAAATCATCTGCTTTGGACATGAGCATTTGGTGACTGTGACAACTCTCTGCATATCTCTCATTACAGGTGGGAATTGGTCCTCCACCTTGCTGACTCTATCTTCCACCTCCTTCACTCTTTCATTCACTTTGTACAAGTCCTGGCGTACTAGCACTACTTGTTCTGTGAGACAGCCAAGTTGCTTAGTCAGGTCATTTTTATAGGCTGTGACTGCAACCAACACATTTCTCAGGGTAGGTTCTGCTCCAAGGTTGCTCACCTCTTCATTGCCTGTCTCCGGATTGGCAGTTTCCAGTTCCTTTGCTGGTCTTTCCTCCATCAATGCTGGCTCAGCCATCTCCTCCTCCTCAGGATCCGCGGCCATCTTGGCCTTGTGTTGTACCGATGTGAGTTCTTCCTGTCACTCCTCAGCGTGCACCTCGGCCCAAGCCAGCAAGTCAGCAGGAATATTATTTTGCCCGGGACCATTTCTTGCAAACACTTCCAGGTGCGCAGCGATGTCTGATAGCTTGTCTTTGCGGGTGCCATATATGGTCATCTCGGCTCTCGTTCGGTTCCGTGGCTGAACCGGTGGAGGAGGGAGTCTTTCCCAGCAACCAGGGTGTGTTTTTGAACCTCTCATAGGCCAGTAATGCAGGATATTAGAGGGTTATGAGCGTAAGACCTTCTCACGCGCATCTGGTCACATCAACGCGCAATCCACGCCCCCAAAACTGTTAACCCTTACTGCTTATGCAACTATTTCACTGCTGATGTCTACTACTTGATCCATGTCATATGCTCTTGCATGTGATGAAAGCTTTCAAGCTAGTCACTATATAGATTATGTATGTATGACACTGAGGATCTTAGTGGATTTGCATGTTGGAATCTTACTGGATTTGCAGCTAAGTTACATATTAAGATAACATAAGGCATCATGGGAACTATGGGCAGCTTACAATTGATTCAGTTTTAGGACAAAGGCATAAAAAGCATAGTCACCTTCCAATTTCAAAAATCTTTTTACAGATAGGCCTGTGGTAAGGGGGCATCCTCTATGCCTAGAAGAGAGGCGGTTCTACCTTCAGCATAGACAGAGATTCTTTACTGTGTGAGCAGTGAGACTATGGAACTCTCTGCCACAATATTTTGTAATGGCTGACCGTTTTTCACATGTTCAAGAGGGGCCTTGATGCCTTTCTATAATTTTGCTGCTGAGGAAAATTTCTGACAAGTAGCCTTTGAATAAAAAAATGTTATCCTCAGAATTACCCTGCCATTCCTGCATTCCCCAAATTGCTAATCCTGTGGTCTACAGTGAGGATCTTCACTCTTGATTCCTGACAGATAGTTATAGAACTGTGGTAAGATTGCAGACAGTGATGAGCAACCACCAGACTAATGGTTCTGGATTAAGAATGTGCCCTTTAACCCATTGCTTACAAATACATTAAAGTTCACATTAACTTGACAGATCTTGTCAACAGATTATCCCCTATGTATGTATACAAAATGAAGGACAGGGCTCCTATTTGTTAATTATGAGAGACCTATCACTCATGCTTGGCTCGGTAGAGAGAAGTCAGAGAAAAGAGTCTTTTCAGACTATCCTCCATAAGTTATAAACCTATGTTCTTTGTGAAACATTGTAGCATCTTAGAGCTATACATAGTTTTTATGAGCAGTCTGTCAGAACCCTTTTAATAGATTCTGGCTGCAGCTTGTTATCCAGACCCACCAAAGGCATCTCTCTGGGAGCTGTGATTGACAGCAGCGTTGCAGAGTTCATACCCTTGGCTGACTTTGGTGTATGTTTTATGAAAAGCTTGGTGGTTTCATTTTGTTTCTGAGTTGGGGGGTTTTAAGCGGGGGTTGGTTGATGGACCGCCGAGCCAGTTAGCTGCGAAAGCCAGAAGCTTCTGAAAGAGGACCTGTCACCCAGAAATTTGGCACTAGGAGATGCTTACTAAATGCAGCAGTGTTACAATGATAGCGTTAACGGAAACCTCCGATAACGCTATCTAATACCGCTGCGAAGTATAATAGAAACTCCGGACCGAAACTCCAGAACCCTGAACCTGTAACTCAGCCTGGATCCTGTCTGATCCAAAAAACAGAACCCCAGCCTGATCTGGAAACCTGAACATGTACAGAGCCTGAATCCTGCCTGATCCAGAACCCTATACACTAGCCTGATCCAAAGCTCTGTACTTGTATTTGAGCCTGGAATCTGTCAACTCTTCCTCCTCTTCTTTCTTCTGTGTCACCTTAACATCCACCATCATGGCCTAAAGTTTCTAGCAGGAAAAGCACGGGGAAGATAAGGCTGATGATGACGCCTTAAGTGCTGACCATATTGCTACCGCATTGCACAAAAAAGTGGAGGCCTATTTTTTAGTGGAGAATGATGACAGTCAATATTTTGACTACCCTGGGCATTCTGTTGATGGAACTCAACCGTTAATATGTAACCAATATGTAAAGTGGAATTCCATCTGGTAGGCTCATCACATGTTAGGAAGTGGATGGGAAGGCCAAAATTCTTCTGCATTGTAAATAGGCAAGCTTCACCTGGATGTCAATTCCAAAAGTGTATATACACCTTGTACACTGATAATCTAACCACATTGTCACCCCACAGAACTAGATGGATAATACAGTCATGTATTTGCTTAAAGAATCCCCACCCACACTCTGGGATTTTGCACTGAGCAGTCTAGAGAGTGATAGGATCTAAAACAGCAATAAAACTGAGTAACATTGTAAATGAAGGGATAAAATGTCTTCATTCTGTTAACATCACTAGGGGATAGAAATGAGAGAATGTTCTGTCATGGGAATTCAACTTTAAACAGATGTAACTTCCTTGCCTGTGCTCACTTGTACACATGTCAATTGTGATGTTCACCATGAAACTGATGGCCTTACACATTACACACCTGATTTTCTCCCCAGCCTGTTGGTGCAGGATGCGAATGGCCTTCATAGAAAATGAGTGGAAGTCAGGAATGATGTATTGTGGGCCTTAATCTTTAGCTTTTTAAAGGTCAGCAATTTCGCAATGCTCCCAAGTTAGGAACAGGGTTCATGGGCGAAATGGTCCAATCTGCTTTTTTTTGTTTGGGGGATAGAAAGTTGAATGCTTCCTTGGGGTGGTGTGTACAGGCTTAGTAATTGTGGTGGTGCTGGTAGTGTCCCATCTTCCCGTTACTGGGATACAGGTGACCCTGTAACTATGTTTTTTTAGTGTGTCATCCACTGCACCTCATGTTTTGTTTGCAGGACAAATATAAAAAAAATATTTCCTCAGCTCACCTTCGTTGCTATTCCACCTTGCCACTGCAAAATGAGTAAAAAATGCTCATATTGCCACGACAAAAAGATAAAAATTATCTATTTGTCGTGGCAATATGAATATTATTTAACAGGAATGAAATAAAGAAGGTCTTAATCATCAAGTTTTTCCAAGGATTTGTTTGCAGGTGCCTGGTCATACAGTACACATGGTACAAATGACACATGTTCTTTCTTCTGCACATTGCTTGAAAAAATTGCAAGACATGGAGTTCCTCTGGGCTACACTTTGTGTGCCCAGTCCCTGATCACTGTGGGCATTAGCAGGCCATGTTGTTGCTATGTGCTGACCATTGCGTATTTTCACCCTTCCACATTTTCTGCTGTCCTCCTAGGGTATTCTGGCCACCACCTGTTCTTCTGAGCGATCATTGCTGTCGATCCATGTTGGGTTTAGGATGTTGTCGCCACCCCTCTTCTTCCACCAAGCCCACAACGCTACCCTCCTTTTCAGTCCTTGTCAATTTATTTAGAGGCTCTTAGTAAATTCAGGCACAATCTCCTCCAGGTTGGACCTAAGACTGGAATGTCTGATCTGGGAGAAATTTCTGCTATCAGGGGCGTAACTACAGTGGTAGCAGCCATATCAACTGCTATGGGGCCTGCAGTGTCAGGGGGCCCCTTCATCCAACCTAACACATTAAAGAATGGAGGATGTGCATCATTATATACATATTATGCTACACATTGTAAAGCATAACATGTATACTAACATATATAGGATGTATATATGCTGTATGTGTGAGGTGTATATGCTTTATGTTTGTATTTGGCACTGTAAGTGTGTGGATATGATCTATATGCGTATTAATGTGTGATTGTACGTGTGACTATACAAATGTGCATATTTTTCTAAGTGGGAAGGGGGCTCCATTCAGAAGCCTGCTATGGGGCCCAGCCTCTCCAAGTTACACCCCTGTCTGCTATGGTCTCTGCCAGTTTTCTGGTAGGGAATATATTAAATTGCAATTATACCACTAATCTCCCACTGCTCAAAGTTGCGTGCTGGTCAGAAAACAGTCTGAACTGGCAGGGGCAGAAGAGAAAACCAGCAGAGAATGGATAATAATCTTCTTTATTGTTTTATTCTGTCAATGACATTTACTAAAATTTAATCATTATAAATTTTTTTTTAAAAAGACAGCCAATCGTCCCAAAAAGTTTTTCTTCTCTTTATTTCATCAATGTATACTATTAATCAAGAAGTTGGGTACATAATGGGAGAGGGAGGAATTGCAAGATGCCCATAATGAGGCAACGGCCATTTCCTTCTTCTTCCGGCCTCCATGTGTAGTATAAATACCTGTGAAGTGGGTCTAATCATACCTAGACCAGCCAAACCAGCCGTTGATAGGTGGTATTGACTGTATCACACTATATTCTACCTAGGTGGGCCGGACCTGGGGCTAAACTCTTTAACGCATTAGTGTATACTCCAGTGAATGGAGGCAATCGTTATGCTGTGCCCCTTTCTCACATACAGATTGAGCACCTCACATAGAACACGTCACCTGTGGGCTTGCCAACTAGCTCTACCCCTTCCATCATGTGACTCGTCTCCTCGTGAAAAGACTCACATCATAGTGACAGAGATTCTGAGCCAAGCCAGTTAAGCAATCAGGGAGAAATTATGGTACATAGGTGTTTTACCACTCAATATTCTGCAGATTCTGCAATATACACATATAATACTTACAGACATATCCACGTTTACACAGATGAGTGCCAATCCTTGTACTATATCTCATTAATTAAAAACACTTTAAAAATATGTGTACATTTATCACTACTTCATACCATGTAGTTACACATCTGTTTACTCAGTCTTAACTTATTTTCAACAAATGTTCTGAAACTTTTACAGCCTGTTAATTAAAGAGCATAAGGGAAGTTGTACTTTCTGGTACGATTTTGAGGTCTATCACATAATTCTCATTCTTCTCATAAAAACATCCAACTGGGCCCATGACATTTGCCTTTATGACCCAATTACTCTCAATTTGCAGAAGCTGGCACTGCCTGTCTGCTCCTCTTATAGTAGAGGGTGCTACTTCTATTCCAGAAAACCTTAATTCCTTATGGCTCTTCATTAAGGCTCTTCATTATAGCACTCCCTCAAATGCTGTATAAATCTTGGTGCTACTACTCCTCATAGATTTCATATGCTCTTTTATGCTTAGGTTTAGATTTCTAATGTTTTTTCCAATATAGAACTTACGGCAACCACATAGTAATACAAAGACTACAAAATTCGTTTAGCAGTTCACAAATTGTTTCACACTGACAACTTGGTCACCATATAGTAAAAAAAAACAAAAAACAGCAGAACAGAGGGTGGCGCCTCGGGTCAGAACGTCAGAAAAGAATGGAAATATAAAAGAAGGGTCCCCAATGGGTTGCTCACTATAAGCCCACTTGGCTGTTGAGTATATAGACCTTTACAGGGTAGAAGTTCCAAGGTAAATCCAAATCCGGCACGGTCTGCAGCTCCTTTAGCCGAAAAAGATACTGGTTACCATAAAATGGGGAGATGGTGTGCAATACAGAGGAATAGGAAGGCTAAACCTTATGGGCGCTGAGCACCGTTAGGAGTATCAACGACAGTAAACACTGGCTCCACTCCAATATAATTTAATTTATTGACACAAACTGATAATATGAAACTATAAAATGAGGGAAGCAATGAAACAAATTATTCTGCTGTGTTTTGACATGTGACCAGTCGCATAAATATCTGTGCACTGAATATACTGCTAGTCTGACCCGAAACGCGTAAGAGGGATTTTTAATTACTTTCATTTTATGAATTTCATAGCATTTTATAGTTTTTTATATTATCAGTTTAATAAATGAATAAATTCAATTATATTGGAGTGGGGTCAGTATTTACTGTCCCCAGCGCCCATACGGTTTAGCCTGCCTATTCCTCTGTACTCGGTCACCAAACCTTATGATCTTTTCCCCTATCTTATAAGGACAACAACTACACTGTCCACACCTGAAATTTCTGCTTCTATTGATGCCAGTTTGAAACCTTCCTGCCATCCGTGATCCATCAACACCCATAAAAAGTCATTGGTGTCCTTAACCCCTTCAGGACGCAGCCAGCTTGCACACTAAGGCCTCTTTTTTTGTAATCTGGCATGTGTCACATTATATGGTTCTAACTTTTGAACACTTTAACTTACCAAAAAGATTTTGAGAATGTTTTTTCATTGCACAATGTACCTTATGTTAGTAGTTAGAGATTACATTTTTCAAAAATTCAATTTGCCGAATTCGCTGAATTTTCCTACAAAATTTGATTCGACCCGAATCGAATCATGGTGAATCACAATAAAAAACAGGTTCCTGACTTCAGAGAGCCTGTAGGGTTTTGTAGAATGTTGTGCCATGCTCAAATATGCATAGGGAGTGTGGTTTGGTCTTTAAACAATGCTGTGTTTTAGTATGACACGCACATGACAGCAGACCCCAAAAGAGTGGAGAGGGTGTCAGCAGTAATTTTGCATTGACATCACTGATCATTTTGCCCTTTCCATCTTTTCATTCGTTAGTGTCCGCTTTCAATACGTCAATGGTCCATCATCAGTATTGCTAAAGCCAAAAACAAACACGAGTTTATCCAAAACAGAGCTGATCAGTAAAAGGGATATTTGCATGTTCTCTGTGTTCTGTATGCACTTTTGGCTATCACCCTGAAGCTTTTCATTATGAAGGGGAAAACCAAACATAGTGGCAACGTCAAAGATGGTGAAAACAGCAGTATGGAAATCACAGGGTGTTCCAGGGAGACAGCGGTCAGTTGGCAGCAGCATGAGTGGCACAATGACAAATTATGGAGGTGGCAGCAACATGGTAGGCCACAGTGTGGCACAATGACAGAGTGTTGAGGTGGCGGCAGCAGCATGAGGTAAGAGAGTGGCACATAGACAAATACTGGTGGTGGCAGCAACATGGTAGGCCACTGTGGCACAATGATAGAGTCTGGAGGTGGCAGCAGCAGGAGGTCAGAGAGTGGCACAATGACAAATTCCGGAAGTGGCGGCAACATGGTAGGCCACAGAGTGGCACCATGACAATATGTGGAGGATGTGGCAGCAGCAGCAGGAGGTCAGAGAGTGGCACAATCACAGTGTCTGTAGGTGGAAGCCGCAGTAGCGGCAGAATGAGGCCAGAGCGTGGCACAATGACAAATTCTGGTGGTGGCAGCAACATGGTAGGCCATAGTGTGGCACAATGACAGAGTGTGGAGGTGGCAGCAGCAGCAGGAGGTCAGAGAGTGGCACAATGACAAATTCTGGAGTTGGCAGCAACATGGTAGGCCACAGAGTGGCACAATGACAAAGTGTGCACGTGGTGGCAGCAACAAGTTCAGACAGTAGCACACTCACAGTGTGTGTAGGTGGGCGGCAGCAGTAGCAGCAGCATGAGGCCAGAGTTCTCTATAGTATGCCAGTTGCTCCTCCCTCTCAGCAGCTGGAAAAAGGCACACACTTTGGACCGGTAGCGAGGGTCCAAGAGGGTGGAGAGCCAAAAGTCATCCTTATACCGGATGTTGACTATTCGGCTGTCATTAGTTAGGGAAAGCAGCATCTCTATTGTATACTGCCACGGTGTTTCTGGGTCCTCTGCCTCATCTTCTACCTCCTCTGGATGTTGCTGTTCCTCCTCTCCTGTCACCTGAGTAGAAAAACCACTCATTTCACCAGACTTTGCTTGTGCTCCAATGTCATTAATGTGTGCCACTAGGTGCTTCTGCTGTTGCTGCGGCAGCAGGATGGACCACCGCATCTGAGACACATTTCTCCCAGCTCATTGGATGGTGATGCTGCATGTGATGATGCATGGCCACGCTTCACTTTCTGCCCGCACATTTTACATATACAAACGCTCGGCTGCTCTGGTGTCTTAACAAAAAACTGCCACACCACTGGGTTGGTGATTTTACAGCCAACACTCTGCACTGAGTGACTACTAACGCCACTGCCTCGCTGAGCCCCTGTGCCACTGCTTACTTGGACATGCAAAGTGGGTTTTGTACCCCGCGGCCGTCTGGCTCCCGTCCTTGCACTGCTGCCACCCTGCTGACTCACAGCCACAGTAGCGACGTGCTGCCTGCTCTGCCGCCTGACGCGCAAGCTAGGTGTGAGGGTTACACATGGCCCCCGGCCTCATGTTGCGCACAAAGGCAATAAAGCTACAAATGAAAGACATTTACACAATTGTATCAATTTTTAACAGGGTTAATGCATAAAGTATGTCTATTCCCCGTTGTTCCCCAGGGGAAATACTGGAGGATTTTTGCTTGTGTTGACCTAATGGCATTGTCACATTATATATTTAACACCCCACTTTAAATGCAGAACTGAGAAACTGCGGAGCATCTATAGAAAATCAATAGGAATCTCTTCCAATATCTTTCCTGTAGTTACAGTCCGTGAAACCATCTCTGCTAATGCAAAAAGTTCATGTGGAACCTGATCAATGGCTGCAGGTTGTAAAATCTAAGTGCTCCAAAGGCAATGGCTTAAAGGGAATGTCCAGTCTACAGAACCTATTGATATAGACCTTATTATTAGGTTATTTAAAGATGGGGGGTCCTCCGATCCAGTGGAATCTCTTACTTTGGAGGACCAGTCCTGCCCATCGTTGTGAATGGGCAATGTGTAGTACTTTATTTTACCAGTAGTGGTGCTGCGGGCAAATTGAACACTTCATGCCTCGAGATTTAGGATTCAGCAATCTGATTGGACAAAAATTAGATGACAAATTGTGTCCTGTATTACAAAGACATTGATGGGAATAGATACTGTGTGATACTTTGTTTCACCTGTGGGGGCACTGCAGTAATATTTGACACTTACAACCAGGATTTCCTACTGATCACCGATCCTGCCTTACACCAAGAGCCCATTGTGATTGTGAAGACGTGTAATTTGTCATTTCACCTGTGGTGGCGCTGTTTGAAATTTGGAGACTTGCTTTGAGGTTTCCTCACAGATCAAGGCTGATCATTGGAAATCCCAGCAGGAGATCATATTGTGATCTAATTTCATAAAATCTAAAGGACTTCTACATAGAGGAGAACCCCTTTAAGGAGAACCGGAAGATTGAAATGATAACTTTCACACCTTAAATTATTCTAATTCCCTCTCGACAAGTGATGGGTTCAGTGACCCGTCCGTCCCTCCTGTCCCATCCCTCGCTGTTATGACAAGTAGGTTATGACACCAATGGCTGCTGCTCCTCATTAGCGTTTATTTTTGGAATGTTTTTGTAGCCGAGTCTCGGTGGTCGGAGCGCGGAGCCATCAACAATAATTACTATATTGCACAATCTGTTTAGAAGACGCTGGAGAAGACGTCATGTAATACGTTCTGGAAATTGTGAAATATATGGAGGACATCTCCAAGTGACCACCACAACGTCACCTAAGCCTATTGCCCCCATAAAACAAAGTCTATGAGGACCCCTTTACACCATAAAGGACCACCAGGTCACTATAGACATAGGAGACAATTGTTTATTCTATGTTAATCCCCCCCCCTCACCTATGGCTATGCCTCTTGCTGCTGACATTGACCCTTTCTTACTCTCGAGTCTTGACCTTTAAGGGGCACAAACTAACCCCTTTTAACTGCCCCAGACACAATTGTTGTGTCTGTTCTAGACTAACAGTAATTTACACTTAACCTCCTCTAGACTAATATGGAAGTTAGTTACGACCCCTTCACAACTCAAGTCCACCCGAAAGTAACTTCACTGATTCCCATTAGGCTTTCTAGACTCTAGATTTTTGGATTTGCCCCCTTTCTCTGCATGTGATTGTCATCGGGCTCTTCCACTAAGGTGGTCTGTCTTTTTTGGTAATAGGTGGCAAACATCAAACTTCCCTCTCCAGAAACAGATGATTTTTACCAAGCAGCTTGGACTAGGACAAGCCAATGGGTCGTGGCAGGTCAGCCACTAGTCTAAGCGTTTTAGGCTGCTCAACCCTAATGTTGCCGGAGGACAAAAAGTAGGATAAGAGTTGGCAAGAAATTGCCGCGGGAGATGCAGTAGAGAGTCCTGACATGGAGCCACCAGTGATGGACACTAACCAACTCAGCAAACCTTAACTACATCTTCATAACCTTCTGGTATTTCTTGGAAACAACTACAACCCCAGAGCATCTCATGACATGGAACAATCCCAAGACCCTTGCACAATAACCATAGGACAATTTTGCTCATCTAAAACTATAGAATTTTCCAAAAAATCTGGATCTTATCTTCTCAATAGTTTTGTTAAAAAACATTTACAAAAATTTTTGGATAAGGTAAAGTAGCAACCCTATTTTATGGAATGGGAGCTCCAGTAAAATTTCCCCACCTTGGGATGTAATGGAGAGCCAGTTATTGCTTTGGTGCCTTGTTTTGCCACCACAAAGATGTACAGCTTTTCTCGAAAATAATAAACATTTCAAAAACTTTTTACGAAATCGGTTAAAAAAAGCCTCTTCTCTGTCTTCCATGGACACTTCTCCTTCTAACGTTTCGAATATCCTCTCCTGTGATAATTCTGTCCAGACTTTAGGCTTTACTTTTGAGTTACTATTGAGGAAAACCTTGAATATACCCTAAAATTGCCCAGGATTTTGGGTGGCAAAAGCGTAAAACCCTTTATCCCGGAAATTGGAACCTCTAGACTCGTGCACTATAATAAGAAACTAATGTTGATCTTTGCTATGGCTCCTTTTCAGGTCTATGTTTGCTGCTGAGCAAGTCTCCCGAAGAATTGGGTCTTCTCAAAAAAAAAGAAAAAATTCAAAAACATTTACCAATTAAGCAAACAGAAACCTCTTCTTTGTCTTCCATGGACCATTCCTAGCTCTTC
Source organism: Engystomops pustulosus (assembly GCA_019512145.1). NCBI lineage: Eukaryota > Metazoa > Chordata > Amphibia > Anura > Leptodactylidae > Engystomops > Engystomops pustulosus. The sequence continues at coordinate 119,649 of WNYA01000162.1, read as the reverse complement.
ATCTACCGTTACAATGGGATAATTCGGAGCTCACTACTGAGTTGGAAAACCTAGACTAAAGCATAAAACTTCCCAGAATTTTTTGTGTGTCCCTGGAATTGGAACTCTCTCTAGACGTTTGCACTATAATAAGAAACTAAATGTTGATCTTTGCTATTGGTTCCTTGACTGGTCTATTTATACTACATTGTAAGTCTCCAAAAAGAATTTGGGTCTTCTTGAAAAAACTAAATTTCAAAAACATTGCCAAAAATAGCAAATGGAACCCTCTTTGTGTTCTCCGCACCCTGGCACCTTCTCTGCTCCTACTTCCAGTTTACTCTTCCTTATAATTCGGTAAACACTTGAATCCTTACTCCTTCCGCCCTATATTTAACTCCATTAACCGGCGAAGAAAAGAAAAACCTGTCGAAGACCATGTTAAGTGTCGCTCGAGATGAAAAGAGGCTTTTACAATCTCCAGCGGTAGATAAAGCTCCTCGGATGGCGGTGGATACATCTGTAATGGCTTTGGAGCTCGGCTTAGGCTCCATACTTTTATTAAGTGGTATAAATGGTCTACCGGGAAACAATGGAGGCCGAGCCCATCCCTTTAAGGAGATTTTTTTTTTCTGCCTACGTCTAACGAATGAATAGAATGCACAAACCTTCCCGGCATAATAAAACCTGACATCTCGGGTCGGCCAGGACACGCTAAATCTGCCTTTATTAAGCACAAATATTGCAGTTATTTTTATTTTTCTCTCCGTCAGCAGAACTTTCCGCAGACATCATCCTTCATCGGAGAACCTTATCATCAGATTGTGATGTAGAAAGGGTAAAGAGGGAGGAAAAAATACCTATAAAGCATCCAAGAACCTGTACTATACGTGATCCCGCAGAGCTAAACATAACATGTAAATGAAAAGGCACCGCTCACGTGTTGCTAGGCAACCCCTTCCTAGGTGGCCATTTTGATTTGGCATTCACGCTCTTGGACACAGGTTCTGCTCAGCTGAATGGTGGATGGCTTAATTGAGCAAACAGATTGGCCAGGCTAGAAAATGATATTGAAGTAAACGGGAGATGGAAATTTCATTGATTTTATTAACAATGGGGCTGATGAGTGGTTGGCGTCACCGGAGCAGCGTGAGACCGGAGACGGGGACTTTAGGAAATCACGTAAAATTGAAAACAACTTCACAATAATATAGTAAATATCAGAACTAAAGGGGGAAACAAAAGTGAAATATATTAATCTTAAAAAACTAAAATATAAATCGGTACATTCTTCGCCGATCCCTTGTTCCTGTGTCCGCAGGAAATAGCGACCCGGCCAATCAGTAGCTGAGACGTATCCGCAACTGGTCATTGGTGGAGCAGGACCTTCCTGTGCAGTGAGACAATTAGAGGCAGAAGAGATCCAATAAGAGGGGGATGGGTGTTACACACTATGAACCGATTCATTTTTCCTCAATAGAGGACCTCTCAAAAGTGGGTTATGGGAGTTGTCCCAAGTTTGATTGTTACCCCTTATGTTAGGCATAGGGGATACCAGACTCCTCTACCAAAGTGGAAGTCCAACCAATGGGGCCAAACTTGGAGTGGATGTCCTGGTCTCTAACTGATGGAGCCGCAGGTCGAGGTTTCAAGCAGTCCTGAGCCAATCACGACACCTCCATAGAAACTGAATGGTCATCCTGTCCCTTCATCCTGTCCCTTCATCCTGTCCCTTCATCCTGTCCCTTCAATTAGAGGGCTCAGGACCCTCATTTTTGTGCTCGGAAGGGGTCCCAATGGTTGTTTTTCGTACTGATCAAATAGTAATCACCTGGACCAACATGGGACAAGCCCTTTAACTACAAGGAGCTCCAACTCAGCACCGGTGCCCAAAGATAAGACCTATAAGAGTAAAGGCACGTGGGAGGTCGGGGGAGGTCTGGATCCCAAAGCTTTTCCTCTACTTGACCATGTGTATTGTGTTTCAGGGAATTTAGAACTGTGGACATGAAGGGGCAGACATCAGAAGGTCTAGGGCACCTCTAATTGTTACTTTATAATATATATAGTTCTATAGTTCGCCATTTTGTTTCTGGTTTTTCAAATGACCTGCTCGATGGGGCAAATATCTGTAAAATTCTAAATAACAGATACATCTACAAACTGTGCAATTTTTTGTTCTATTTTAATTTTCTTCTAGATATAAATTTTTTTTTGCATATTTTGTGTTTTTTTTCCCTTTCTTTGGCTTTTCCCATTGGTTCTCGACTCCTGGAGCTTCGTGCTGTGGCTCTTTATGGCCATTTATGTCTCCGTACATCATAGGACATAGGGTGTTAATACTGAGATGCATCCACAGGAGCTTTAACTTCCCACTTTTTGTGCTTTTTGAGGTTTTTACCATCCTTCATACATATTTTGTACAGCATTTACCTTGAGCCTTGTACTAATCAATGCATTTGTATGGTGCTTGTATTTATTTCCATCCCTTATGTATTAAATATGGCTACGAGGTTGATGGCCCAGGAAATAATTCCGAGCTGATAATTGATGGCCGATCCTTGGGGTCTGTTTGTGAAGAAGAGAGTTGTGCGATGTATTGATCAGATTATGATGGCGAGCCACCGGAGAAGATAGATGGCTGCGCCCCGGGCGTTCATTACTCATTGCTTGGGAATCAGAGGTTGATCTTTGTTGTGGACCATCATCTCGGCTCCGCTCTTCACTATTTCATAAGCAGATGTTACTTAGGGGGAATTAATGGGCCGCTATATCCTGTAGTTAGAATGAGGAGACTTTACGTCTTATTGAATGTGGCCCAAGGTTGTCAAAAATGTATTTATTTATTGTTCTTTTACTAAGATACAAGTGAATGTAGTGCATAGAGGACCAGCAGAGGGATGACCACCAACCTCCATGTTCCTCCAGGTGGTGGGATCCCTTAGGACAGTGGTGGCGAACCTATGGCACGGGTGCCAGAGGTGGCACTTAGAGCCAGTTCTGTGGGCACTCAGGTTATCACCCCAGGACAGAGTTCACCAGACAAGAACAAGTCCACCAAATCTTTCTGGAGTCCCAGGCAACTTAAGAGATGCTGCCGCTGCTCTATCTTTTTGAGGTCCCTTTTTGAGATCTGGACCCTTCATTCTTCCTCTACAGAGACACCATGGAGAGAAGCTACAATGAGAGTCTGAATTTGCTCCTCCTCCTTTCAACTGTATTGGTGGCCTCAGGGGACCGATACGATTGAAAGATGTGGAAGAACAGGGAGCAATACGTTACTGCTTAAAATGCCATGTTGGCGCTTCACGGTAAATAAATGGATTTTGGTTGTATTTGGGCACTCGGTCTCTAAAAGATTCACCATCACTGCCTTAGGAGTTCCTGGCCAGTGATGCTCAGCATTGTCTCTGATGTGCATACTCATGCAGATTAAAGGAGATTTACAACCCCCTTTTCTAAAAGTGCCTTGAATTTTACCCCATATTTATGGTACTTCCCTGCGGGTCCCTACGGTAGGAAATAAATGTAAATGTATCAAATTTATGATGAGTTTTCTTTTACACATTTTCTTCCCAGAAGTGAAGAATCTGGTCGTTAGAGACTCTCCATGTGCCACTTACCTCTCACATCCATTACTACTTCTATCAGTTTCCTCGTTGCCCTGTCGCCAAGCTGTACCCTACAATTTGGAGCTCAAATTATTGTCCTAGATCTTTGGTTTCCAAAATGATTTGCTTCAAATTTGAAGACTACAAGAAATAGATACATTTTTGTGCTCAGAATTCTCTTTTCAACATCTCCGGAACCGCCGCTTCCCCCAATGACTGCATCGGCACCTGCTGCGTCCTACTGTTTGATGGTCCACCCATTGTCCTGGCTTCCAATTTTCCCAACAACTTTCTTCTAATTCTAACCATTGCCCACATTGTCACTCAATCTTTTGTCCTGGATCCCCACTATCCACCAACTTCTTTGCGTATGACTTGATGTCTTAAAAATATTTATATTATTTTCCTATTTTTAAATCTCATAAATTTACTATCTAAATTTTTTCTCTGATTTTCCAAAACCGATTAGGAAGGTCCTTGTGTATCCTGTGTATCATCATGACTTCTCCATTGCCTTCTCTAGTCACCTTCTGGATCATACTATTTGGAGCTTAGTCTATTGTCCCGGTTCCACATTATCTCTAACCGTGTGCTTTAAAGCCAAGAAAATTATTAAAAATGGTATTTAATTTAGTATCTACCGTATATACTCGAGTATAAGCCGTGGACCCTAATTTTACCACAAAAACCTGGTAAAACATATTCATTGGAGTATAAGCCGAGGGTGGGAAATGCTTTGGTCACAGCCTCCCCATTATACAGCCTGCCAGACCCTGCCCCATAGTATATAGCCAGCACCTGCCCCCCCAGTATATAGCCTGCCAGCCCATATCCCCCAGTATATAGCCATCCCCCTGCCCCAGTATATAGCCAGCCCCCTGCCCAAGTATATAGCCAACAGCGGGGGGAAGCCGTAAAGGTGAGTTTTGATATATTTTTTTTTAACTCGAGTATAAGCCAAGTTTGGGTTTTCAGCACATTTTTTGTGCTGAAAAACTAGGCTTATACTCAAGTATATATGGTAAACTTTTTTCTCCCAGAAGTGCAGCAGCCGGTCCTTGTGTACTACCCCCCACACCTCTCCTACATATTCCTATTCCCACCCGCTGCCCGCATTGTCTCCTGATGTTTCTGGAGATCCTTATGGCTTCAGTGATGTTTGTGACGCTCGATTCTCCCCTCCGCTCTCCGGATTACTGCCTGATGAAGCGTCCCAGCTATTCCCTTGTTCTGTTATACAGCGATACTGATGGGATATTATACAATGATGCGGTTTTGACTCATTGGGGCAAATTTACTTACCCGGCCCATTCGCGATCCAGCGGCGCGTTCTCTGCTCTGGATTCGGGTCCGGCCGGGATTTAAGAAGGTAGTTCCTCCGCCGTCCACCAGGTGGCGCTGCTGCGCTGAAAATCATCTCAACGCGCCGGAATGCACCACCTCGGACCAGGTGAAGGTAAGCGCTCCCCAAGCGACACTTTTTCGGTTTTTAAATGCGGCGGTTTTTCCGAATACGTCGGGTTTTCGTTCGGCCACGCCCCCCGATTTCCGTCGCGCGCATGCCGGCGCCGATGCGCCACAATCCGATCGCGTGCGCCACAATCCCGGGGCAATTCAGGTACAATCGGCGCAAATCGGAAATATTCGGGTAACACGTCGGGAAAACGCGAATCGGGCCCTTAGTAAATGACCCCCATTATTGGCACAGCGGGTGTTTTATGCCACACAAGATGTTTCCAGATTCAAGAAATGCTCTTCGAAGCATCAGTTCTTTTATGGCGTCCTACATCCTACCCCCAGATCTCTGAGGCCTCCTCCAGGGTCCAATCCCCGCAGGAGCCATCACTTGTTCTACATATTTCCCTAAGTTTTCTTCCATGAAGTCAGCAAAGTCTTCGCCTCCTCATTGGTTGGAGATGACAAGGAAGATTACGCTCTGGATCTCACACTTTGGGAAAGTGCTAAGTGTGAACCTTGGAGACGGGCGTCCTGGGAATAAAATACTAGGAAACTCCGTATTAACACATCGCCTGCTAATGACTTTCTGGTCTCCCAATTACAGGAGGGGATGAGCTGAGCTCACACGCTCCATAACTTTTTATATTTAATCCAGAAGTAAAAAATATTTTTAAATGACCTGGACATAAAAATTCCAGATTTCAGCAGTTTGTTAAAGGGCTTTATCAACTATCGTCACACATCCCTTAACCCTATTCCTTGATCACAGATTGGACCCTCATTAATGGTTTAAAATGGGGTCTTCAAGTGCCCCCAATAAAACACTGGTCAAAAAAGTGCTCCAGTCACTTCTATGAAAACCTGATAGACCCCATAGAAGTGAATGGAGCACAGATTGACCGTGCAAACCAGAGGCTTTTATATGGACCCCATTAACATTATTGGTGGTGGTCCCATTGGTTGTACACAAGAATGATCCGATACTTTCTCCCTGTCCTGTGTTTAATGTAGAACAATTAATTAATGGTTAGAAATGTGATCTAATTAGATAACTGATACTGGGTAATCACCACTGATGTCCACCATTGACCATAGCGGCTCTACTGACCCTGAATGGTGCATATTAATATTTCCACCCATATCATCCCATAAATTAGAACCCCTCATACATATAGAACCCCTCATTCTATACATATAATGTATATAATGTAACAAGCTAGCACAACCCTTAGGAGGGAATGGGGGGATGTTGAGGAATATCTCCTTGGCTTTCGTGGGGTCTCCAAATATCCATCCACAAGTCTCTGGTCTGAGGCAAACAATGTCATGGGATTACTATATATCCTGCTAATATACCCTTAGGTCATTGATTTGGTTAATGATTTGGAGCCACCTATCTAATCTTCCCATTAGTAGGATCCATGGTGCTTTGTACCATGACTACCAACGGACCTGGATCTTCTGGAGCGACTTTTGATAGAACTGCTATTAGAAGTCAAACAAAGACATTCACACCTAGATGGAGACCCACTTCCGCTGAGCTATGTGATCCATCTCCCTATGGAACAGTCATGCCTAAGGGTGAAGTAAAGTCCTACTTATTGGATCCATTATCCTGAAGACCCAATAATCCATTATCACCATACAATCAAGTTTTCTAGTTGTACCATGAGCTCCGGGTCTTAGAATCTCCTCTCCGGCCAGGAAAGGGTTGGCACTGTCAAGTGGTGTATGACTTGCCGATAACTTTGTATTGCCCAAGGGTTATCTGGGAGTCAGTAATGAGCACGCTCAGAGAGCGCAGAGTAGACCTGAAGCTTAAATGTCTAGAGAGAGTCTGTGCAACCAAGAAGTAATCAGCTGTCAGGGTTCCTGTGCGCTCTGTCAGGTCTCCTGTGCACATACTGTATGCATAGGCATTGATCTAAAACCTCAATCCTCCCAGGCCCCGGCAACTATTAGAAGAGGCTGTTGTGTTATTGGAGCTTTACAAACTACGTATCTTCATTAAGTGAATTGATACATTGGGGATTTCACAAGTATCTGGCAAAGTCTTAAGATGCAGAAGTGATGGGAGGAAAATCTTGACTGGTTTCTACAGGCTGCACTTTATAATGAGGAAAGAGGGGCGACTCATAGAAGCTTCTAGAAGTAATCAATAACTAACCATGCAAAGGATACAATGTAGCGTCCTACAATCTGCAGCCCCCACCTGCTCTGTATAAGGTCCCATGCAAAATGCTGCAGTGCATCAAGAATATCAGGGACCTGATGATCCATATCATATAACGTCCGGGTCATTCTAATATGGCAACAGAAATTATGGGGAAATAATGAGCAAATTTGTAAAAAAAAAAAAATAAAATAACTGTAAATTATATTAATATCACAAAAAAAAAACAAAACCAGTGAAATTACCATCATTATTTCTACTTCTTTGTCATGCAACAATTTATTTTACACAATGGTAGACCACAGGCTAATAGATATCATACAGTCTTCTGACTTTATGGATGACTCTAGCCTATTGGGTAGAACCTCTCATTGGTGGAACCTCAATGCCTCTTCTCTCCTCATGAACGAAGCATCACTGTCCATGTCAGCACCCGATATCTCAAAGGGTAGAGACTTACTGCATGTTCTCCTCATGGGTGGAGCCTTACTGCATGTTCTCCTCATGGGTGGAGCCTTACTGCATGTTCTCCTCATGGGTGGAGCCTTACTGCCTGTTCTCCTCATGGGTGGAGCCTTACTGCCTGTTCTCCTCATGGGTGGAGCCTTATTGACTGTTATTCCCATGGGTGTAGCCTTACTGCCTGTTCTCCTCATGGGTGGAGCCTTATTGACTGTTATTCCCATGGGTGGAGCCACCCAAACTGTTCTCCTCATGGGTTTAGCCCCACATCACATGATCTCCTCATGGGTGGCATCTAATTTTTTTCTCTGCATGAGAAGAAACTCACCAGCCATTCTTTTAATGCCTGTAGCCTTACTACGCTGCTATCTTCATGTGTGGATATTAACTGCCCGCTATCTTCATGGTGGAGCTACAGCACCCTGTTCTCTTCATAGGAGGAGAGGAGATGTACTACTATCTTCATGAGTGAAATGCAACCCTCCGTTCTCTTCATGGGTGGACCCTTATACTCTATCCTCTCATATGCATGTTATCTTCATGGGTGGAGATTAACTGTGCTGCTGTCTTGATGGGTGGAGCCTCATCCCCCTGTTCTCTTCAGGGGTGGGGAGTAACTGCCTTGCTATCTTCATGGGTGGAGCCTCATCCCCCTGTTCTCTTCAGGGGTGGGGAGTAACTTCCCTGCTATCTTCATGAACAAACCCAACCACTCATTCATTTCATGGGTGGAGCCTTATTACACCATTTCATCATAGGTGGAGCCTCACTGTATTTCTCTATCACAAATTTCTATAATATATGTAAAAATAGAAGAGACTCGCAGGGAGAGATGTGAAAACCAAATCCCATGTTGTGTTAATCTGTAATATAAATCTTTATTTTTTCCACCTCTTCACCTGATGTCAGCTACTACTGGCTACTGCAGATGGAGAGTCCATTATCATGACATGAACCAGGATGGGGGTAGGTTTAGTGCCAAGTTTTGGAGCTTTTATAGGATACCCAATAACCTTATCTAGTCTGATTACCAGAAGAGGATGATGATCAAACGAAAGTCCAGATGAGATCCTACTCCAGGATCATTAAGATCCATTTATCTTCCCAACCCAAATTCCAAATTTCTGTTTGGAACCGATTACATTTTAATGATTGACCCTAGCGCGATCACCATATAAAACCGCCAACCAGAATACGCACAAACGTGGTCTCATTTCCTCAACATTTATCTCATTTTTACTTTTACTCCCCATTTTAACCATAAAACAGTTTAATCCGGCACCCACAAATGAGATTATAGAGGCGACGGGAGCCATATTTATAACGGAGGTCTAGGAGGAGAGCGCTCCACCCCATGATGCCAACACAATCTCAAAATAGATGGATTGGAAAGTTTTTCTATCTCCCATTTATTTCATTGTAAAATGTTATTTTTATTAAGAAGTTTTCGATTTGGAGGCCGTCTGGTCATTTACTGACAGTATCACGCGAGCCGCGACTCCCCACAGCGCTCCACCCGGCCGCGACCGCACAAGCTGATAAAATATCCATCCTTTAATTTGCCGGCCTCATCCCTTGAATGTTAATGAAACTCTTGCTCTTTTCTTCCATCATGTATCCAAAATAAGAGGAAGAGACATTAGGGATAAAAAAGTAAACACATGTAATCAGGAAGCCCCCCAGGCCCCCCCAATGCCCGCAACATACTCAGATACTCAAGTTAGGACCTGAGGACCGGCTCTCCATGACCACTCCAGTACCAGAATCCAAATCTGCTGTTTGATATTTTTGGCTCGCTGCCTGGTGTTCAAATAAGAACCGTGAGTTATTTTTGGCACATGTTGCTCCATCTGATCTCTGGATCGCTGTCCACCACACCACGGTGCTCCCATCCAATTACCCCAGGGACATATTCCTACTACACGGACACTCAGGGGTTGCCCCAGTGAAAAAACCCGTACCGAACTCTCCTCATCTAATTTCTTGCACACACCACCTGCTTGGAGAGCTGCCAGGCTGTAGGACGTCCTACGATCCCAACATACCAATGACCATGAACCAACAGCTGTGCCCTAGCGCCCCGCAAACACGCCAGCCACTCCAGTATTCTGGCGGGCCTGCACCCCGGAAAAGGTGAGGGGATCAGCCCCGCCCACCCCCGATTGTCCAGGCAACCACTGACAAGGTTGTCAAGGTGTCCCTGTCCTGTCCCCCAACTAGTGTCACGTGTCCCGGTCCCTGTCCACTCCAAAGTTCAGCCGTGGCCCCTGTCCGTCCCCCCAATTGTCAGCGTGTGGCTTTACCTGTCTCTGTCCCCCCACAGTGTCAGCGTTGTGCCCGTCCTGTCCCCAAGTGCAGCGTGTCCTGCCTGTCCCCCAAGTGTCACCGCGTGTCTACCGTCCAGTGTCTCTGTCTGTCCCCCAAGATGTACGCGTTGTTCCCTGTCCTGTCCCCCCAAGTGTCACGTGTCCGATCCCTCACCCACACTGTCAGCGTGTCTCTGTCTGTCGCCCCCACAAGTGTCACGTTGTCCCCTGTCTGTCCCCCAAGGTGTTCAGCGAGTCACCTGTCCTGTCCCCAAGTCGCTCCATGCCTGTTCAGTGTCAGCGTGTCCCCTGTACCGTCCCCCACAGGTCACTTGTACATGTCCGTCCGCCATGTGGTCCCTGTCCTGCCCAAAGTGTCAGATGTCCCTGTCTGTCCCCCCAAGTGTCAAGTGTGGTGTCCCTGCCTGTCCCACCACCAAGTGTCAGCGGATCCACTGTCCTGTCCCCCCAAGTGTCAGCGTTGTGCCCATGTCCTGTCCCCCCAAGTGTCAGTGTTCCCTGTCCTCCAATTTCTTCCCTGGTAGTGCCCAAGTGTCAGCGTTTCCCTCTGCACAAGATCGTCCTGTCCTCCCAAGTTAGCCTTCCGCCCAAGTGTCACTTCGTCCTGTTCCCCCAGGGTGTAACAGCGTGTCCTGACTGCCTGTCCCCAAGTTTCAGCGTTTCTTCCCCTCTAGTCCCCCAAGTGTCGTGTCCCTGTACCTGTCCCCAAAATGTCAGCTTGTCTGTCCTGTCCCACAATGTCAGCGTGTACCCTGTACCCTGCCCCAGTGTAGGTGTCACTGTCCTGTCCCCCAAGGTGTCGGTGCGTGTCCTGTCCCGGTCCACCCCGGATGTCAGTATGTCCTGTCCCCCAAGTGTCAGCGTGTCCCTGTGCCTGTCCCCCCAAGAGCAGCGTGTCCTGCTGCCTGTCCCCCCAAGTGTTTAGCGTGTCCCTTCCTGTCCCCCACAGTGTCAGCGTTGTCTCTGTCCCCCCAAGTTGTCACGCGTGTCTCTGTCCCCCCCAGTGTCAGCGGGTCGTCTTCCTGTCCCCAAGCTGTCCAGCATATACTGTCCTGTCCCCCAAATGTCCAGCGTGTCCCTGTCCCCCAACAAGGGGGTCAGCGTGTCCCTTGTGTTTGGTCCCCCAAGTGAGTTGTCAGCATATCCCTGTCCTGTTCCCCACAAGTGTCAGGTGGTCCCTGTCCTGTCCCCCCAAGTGGTCGCGTCTCCTCTGGTCTGTCCCACCAAAGTGTCAGCGTTCCTGTCCTGTCCAATGTCAGCGGTCCCTGCCAGGTTCCCCAGTGTCAGCGTGTCCTGTTCCTGTCCCACCCAAGTGTCAGCGTTGTCCCTGTCCTGTCCCCCCAAGTGTCAGCGTGTCCTGTCCTGTCCCCCAAGTGTCGTGTCCCTGACCTGGTCCCAAGATGAGGTTCCGATGCCGTGCACCCAGCCCCCCCCTGTCCCTGTCCGCAAAAGTGTCAGCGTGTCCCTTGGCACCCCGTCCCCCCAAGTTCAGTGTCACGGCTCCTGTCTGTCCCCCAAGTGTCAGTTGTGCCCCTGTCCTGTCCCTCCACTGTCAGCGTGTTCCCCGTCCTGTCTCCACCAAGTGTCAGTGTGTCTCCGTACCCTGGTCCCCCCAAGTTGTCTCGTGTCCCATGTCCGTGTCCCCCCAAGTGTCCGTGTGTCCCTGACCTGTCCCCAAGGTTCAGCGTGTGCCATGTCTGTCCCGAAGTGTCACGTGTCCCTGTCCGTCCCCAAAGTGTCAGAGTGTCCCTGTCCTGTCCCCACAAAGTGGTCAGCGTGTCTGTCCGTGTTCCCGTCCCCCAAAGTGTCACGCAGCTGTCCCCTGTCCTATCTCCCAAGTGTCAGCGTCGTGTCCCGTCCTGTCCCCCCAAGTGTCAGCGTGTCCCTGTCCCGTCCCCCACTGTCCCAGCGTGTCCCTGTCCTGTCCCCCAGTGTCAGCGTGTCCCTTGCCCGTCCCCCCAAGTGTCAGCGTGTCCCTTCCTGTCCCCCAAGTGTCAGCTGTGTCCCTGTCCTGTCCACCCAAGTGTCCAGCGTGTCCCTGTCCCCCAAGTGGTCAGCATGTCCCTGTCTTGCCCCCCGCCCCGGTGTCAGCGTGTCCCTGTCCTGTCCCCCAGTGTCAGCGTGTCCCTGTCCTGTCCCCAAAGTGGTCAGCGTGTTCCTGTCCCTTCCCCCCACGTTGTCATCGTGTCCCTGTCCCTGTCCCCCCCAAGTGTTCGTGGTGTCCCTGTCCTTGGTCAATCCTGTGTCAGCGTGTCCCTGTCACTGTCCCCCCAAGTGTCAGCGTGTCCCTGTCCTGTCCCCCCCAGGTCCAGCATTTCCTGTCCTGTCCCCAAGTGTCAGCGTGGTCTCTGTCCTGTCCCCAAGTGTCCATCGTGTCCCTGTTCCTGTCCCCCAAGTGTCAGCGTGTCCCTGCCTGTCCCCCCAAGTGTCCACGTGTCCCCTGCCTGGTCCCCCAAGGTCAGCGGTCCTGTCCTTGCCCCCCAAGTGTCAGCGTGTCCCTGTCCCTGCTGTGCCCCCCCCCCAAGTGTCATTGTGTCCCTGTCCTGTCCCCCAAGTTCAGCGTGTCCCGTCCTGTACCTGGAGGGGTGATAAACCATAACTTGTATCAGGATGTCATTGTTCCCTCATCCTGTCCGGTTGACCCTGGACTCCATGTGATCTTATATATAAATGCGATTCCATAGTTGGGTCCCTTGCCGGATACCTTAATCTGCATAGACGCGGCGCATAAGGCTTTGCTGGATCCCTGACTTTGCCCATTACCCTTCTATATAAATGTTGTCATATATTGTTTTGCCTGGAGACTTCCGCCAGCAGCTGAGCTGTAAACATTTCATGTTAACTGATGATATGTTTTTCGGAATATTTGCAGCCTGCGTCCGTGCATTGGAAGCGAACATAATGTCCTCTAAACGCTGCGCGCCCCCCTCAGTGCATATATAACAGCACCCCCGCGCTCCGGCGCGAATTTCCGATCATTTTCATTTCTTATGTTCTGTATCATGTGGACAAAGAGTCGACTTATTATCCCAAATCCTAGAACAATCGTCTGACGCCACCAGCGACGTCTCCGACAATGCGCACCCACACCGGCACCGGGTAGGCCGCGCTATTATGTGGGAGTTTTTTACCTTTTTCATTTTAAGACAAGATAAAATTTATATTCTAACACGGCATTTACTTTTTTCTGAAGATTTTGTCCATGTAGATTTATTTTCCTGATGAGACAAGGCGGAACACAAGATACAACCTGCGTATAGTCCTTTCCATATACAACGATGGAGTAGTAGTACTGTGCTGTGCCCATATATACAGGATAGGAGTATAGTACTGTGCTGTGCCCATATATACAGGATAGAGTGTAGTACTGTACTGTGCCCTATACTACAGGATAGGAGTCGTAGTACTGTGCTGTTGCCCATATTACAGGATAGGACGTAGTAAGTACTGTGCTGTGGGTCATATATACAGGATGGAGTAGTAGTAACTGTGGCTGCGCCCATTTATACAGGATAGGAGTAGTATACTGTGCTCTGCCCATATATACAGGAATATGAGTGTATTACTGTGCGGTTTCCGCTATAATACACTATAGGAGTAGTAGTAACTGTGCTGTGGCCCATATATCATGATAGGAGTATAGTACTGTGCTTTGGCCTCATATATCGAGGATAGGAGTAGTTATACTGTGCTGTGCCCATATATAACAGGGATAGGAGTAGTGTACTGGCGCTGTGCCCATATATAAGGATATGGAGTAGTAGTACTGTGCCCATATATACAGGATATAGGAGTAGTCGTGTGGCGTGCCCTATATATACCGAGAGAGTCGTAGTAACTGTAGTACTGACGTTCCCCTATATACAGGATAGGAGTAGTAGTACTGTGCTGGTGCCGTATATACAGGATATGAGTAGTATAGTACTGTGTGTAACCATATATCGAGATCGGAGTGTAGTACTCGTGCTGTGCCTATATCTACTAGGATGGTAGTATAGTACTCTGTTGTCGGATGATGGCATATATACCGGATGAGTAGTAGTCTGTGCCTCATATATACAGGGATAGGAGTAGTAGTGTGTCTGTGGGCCCATATATACAAGGATAGGAGTAAGTAGTACTGTACTGTGGGGCCCACTATATACAGGATAGGAGTAGTAGTAATGTGCTGTGGCCTCTTATATAGCAGGATAGGAGTAGTAGTCACTGTGTGTAACCATATATAGCAGATGGAGTAGTATCTGTGCTGTGCCATATATACAGGATAGGAGGAGTAGTAGTACTGTTCTGTGCCGCATATATACAGGATAGGAGTCGTCAGTACTCGTTCTGTGGGCCCATATATACGATGATAGTAGTATAGTACTAACTGTGCTGTGCCTCAGTATACAGGATAGGATAGTAGTACGTGCTGTGCCCATATATACAGGATAGGAGTAGTAGTACTGTGTCCCTATTACATGATAGGAGATAGTAGTAACTGTGCTGTGTCCATATATATCAGGATAGGAGGTAGTAGTACTTTGCTGTGTCCCATATAATACAGGATAAGAGTATAGTACTGTGCTGTGGCGCGCATATATACATTATAGGAGTAGTAGTACTGCTTCTGTAGGCGCTGTGGCCCAATATACAGGAGATGAGTAGTATACTGTGCTGGTGCCAGCATATATAACCAGGATAGGAGTAGTAGTACTGTGCTGTGTACCTAAATACATGATAAGGAGTAGTCGTACTGTGCTGTGTCCATATTACATGATATGAGTAGTAGTAGCTGTGCTGTGCCCATATATACAGGATATGAGTATTAGTACTGGCTCTGTGCCCATATATACATGATAGGAGTAGCTAGTTAATGTGCTGTGCCCATCGATATAACGGATAGAGTAGTAGTACTAGCGCTGTGCCCTAAAATACAGGATAGGAGTAAGTAATGCTGTGGCCCATATATACGGATAGGAGTAGTAGTACTGTGCTTGTCCGTTATATATACCAGGATGGAAGTAGTGTACGTGCTGTCTCATATATACAGGATAGGAGTAGTAGTATCTGTGCTGTGCCCATATATACAGGATAGGAGTAGTACTGCTGTGCCCAATATATACAGGATAGGAGTAGTAGTACTGTGCTGTGCCAATATATGCAGGATAGGAGTTTAGTAACTGTGGCGGGCCAATATCTGTGTTTACTGGCTGTTCCATAATACAGGATAGGAGTAGTATGCTGTGCCCATATTCAGATAGGAGTAGTGTAGTGCGGGCCCATAGATACAGGATAGGTAGTCCGGAGTACTGTGCTGGGTCTCATATATACAGGATAGGAGTAGTAGTACTGTGCTGTGCCATAATACAGGATAGGAGTAGTAGTACTGTGCTGTGCCCATATATACAGGATAGGAGTAGAGTACTGTGCTGTGCCCATATACAGGATAGGAGTAGTAGTACTGTGCCGCCCTATATACAGGATAGGAGTAGTAGTGACTGTGGTCTGTGCGGCCATATATAACAGGAAGGAGTAGTAGTACGTGCTGTGCCATATATACAGGATAGGAGTAGTGTACTGTGCTGTGCACATATATACAGGATAGGAGTAGTAGTACTGTACTGTGCCCATATATACAGGATAGGAGTATGTAGACTGTGCTGTGCCCATATATACAGGGATAGTAGTAGTAGTACTGTGCCTTTCCCATATATAGCGATAGGCGTAGTAGTACTGTGGGCTGTCCCATATATCCAGGATAGGAGTAGTATACTGTGCTGTGTCTCATATATACGGATAGGAGTAGTAGTACGTGCTGGGTCCCTATATACAGGATAGGAGTAGTAGTACTGTGCTGTGCCATATATACAGGATAGTAGTAGTAGTACTGTTGTGCCCATATATACAGGATAGGAGTAGTAGTACGTGCTGTGCCCATATATACAGAATAGGGTAGTAGTAATGTGCTGTGCCTATATATACAGGATAGGAGTAGTAGTACTGTGCTGTACCCTATATACAGGATGGAGAAGTAGTACTGTGCTGTGCCATATATACAGATGGAGTAGTAGTACATCCTGTGCTGTGCTCATATATACAGGATAGGAGTAGTAGTACTGTCATGTGTCGCATATATACAGGATAGGAGTAGTACTGTGCTGTGCATATATACAGTAATGGGGTAGTAGTACTGTTTATGCAGATGGAGTGCTGCCTAACCCTATTGGTGACAATGTTTCACCGCTGCTTTCTCTCCTAGTAGATTGTGAATGGTGTTTTAGCTTTTCTACAGGGGATTAGACTGAATAGGTGTGAGGGTTACACATGGCCCCCGGCTCATTTGGTCCACAAAGGCAATAAAAGCTACAAATGAAAGACATTTACACAATTGTAATCATTTTTACAGGTGTATAATGCATAAAGTATGTCTGTTCCCCGTGTGTTCCCTTGGGAAATACTGGAGGATTTTTGCTTGTGTTGACCTAATGGCATTGTCACATTATATATTTAACACCCCACTTTAAATGCAGAACTGAGAAACTGCGGAGCATCTATAGAAAATCAATAGGAATCTCTTCCAATATCTTTCCTGTAGTTACAGTCCGTGAAACCATCCCTTGCTAATGCAAAAAGTTCATGTGGACACCTGATCAATGGCTGCAGGTTGTAAAATCTAAGTGCTCCAAAGGCATGGCTTAAAGGGATGTCCAGTCTAGAACCTATTGATATAGACCTTATTATAGGTTATTTAAAAGATGGGGGGGTCCTCCGATCCAGTGGAATCTCTTACTTGGCCCAGGATGCCTCACCCATCTTTGTGAATGTGCAATGTGTAGTACTTATTCTTACAGTAGTGGGTGCGGGCGGGAATTGAACACTTCATGCTCGCGATATTAGGATCTCATTGATTGGACAAAATAGATGAAATGTGCGTAACAAAAAGTAATGACGAAAGGCCGATGCTTATAAGCCGATTTGGAATAGATACTGTGTGATACTTTGTTTCACCTGTGGGGGCACATGCATGTAATATTTGACCCTTACAACCAGGATTTCCTACTGACACACGATCGCTGCCTTACAGCAAGAGCCCATTGTGATTGGGAAGACGTGAATTTGTCATTTCACCTGTGGTGGCGCTGTTTGAAATTTGGCACTTGCTTGAGGTTTCCTCACAGATCAAGTCTGATTCATTGGACATCCCACAGGAATCATATTGGGGCAGATTTACTTACCCGGTCCGTCGCGATCCAGGGCGTTACCCATCTGGGCTGGTGGATTCGGGTCCGAGGTATGTGGTATGCTGGGATCTCATCAGGCAGTTCCTCTGACGTCACCAGGGTCTTCGCTGCTGCGGGCTGAAGTTCCTGCTGAGAATGCACTGAAGTTCACGATCCTATCCTGGATGAAGGCGAGTGACAAGCTGCCCGACACAATTTCCTTTTTAAATGGCGGTTGATCGGTGCGTTTTCCGACGCGTCCGGTTTCCGTCCAGGCCACGCCCCCGATTTCCGTCGCGTGCATGCCGGGTAGCCGATGGCGCCACAATCCGATCGCGTGCGCCAAAATCTTGGGCAATTCAGGTCAATCGGCGCAAATCGGAAAATATTCGGTGAACACGTCGGGAAACGCGAATCGGGCCTTAGTAAATGACCCCAATGTTATCTAATTTCATAAAATTAAGAGACTTCTGCATAGCGTGGGAACCCCTTTAAGGCGAACGGTCGGAGAAATGATAACTTACACCCGACTCTTAAATTATTCTAATTCCTTCGACAATGGTGGTCAGTGACCCGTCCGTTCCCTCCTGTCCCATCCCTCGCTGTTATGACACAAGTGTTATGACACCAATGGCTGCTGCTCCTCATTAGCGTTTATTTTTGGAGTTTTTGTAGCCGAGTCTCGTTGGTCGGAGCACGGAGCCATCACAGGATTACTATATTGCACAATTCTTTAGAAGACGGCTGGAGAAGACGTTATTAATACGTTCTGGAAATTGTGAAATATATGGAGGACATCTCCAAGTGAGCCACCAGCAACGTACGCTGTAGCCCATTGCCCCCATAAACAAAGTCTAATAGAGTACCCCTTTACACCATAAGGACCACCAGGTCACTATAGACGAGGGTGACAATTGTTTATTCTACGTTAATCCCCCCCCCACCTCACACTATGGCTATGCCTCTTGCTGCTGACATTGACCTTTCTTACTCTCGAGTCTTGACCTTTAAGGGCACAAACTAAGCCCCAACAACTAATGTTTGTGTCTGTTCTAGACTAACAGTAAAGAGGTAATTTACACACTTAACCTCCTCTAGACACTATGGAAGTTATTAGCGACCCTCCTGCACCACTCAAGTCGCACCCGAAAGGTAACTTCTGCACTGATGTCCCTTAGAGCTTCTACTCTATTTTTGGATTTGCCCCTTTCCTCATCATGTGATTGTCATCGGGCCTCTCTCACTAAGGTGGTCTGGTCTTTTTTGGTAATATGTGGCAAACATCAAACTTCCTCTCCAGAAACAGATGATTTTTACCAAGGCATCTGACTAGGACAAGCCAATGGGGTCGTGGCAGTCAGCCACAGTCTAAAGCTTTTAGGCTGCTCAACCCTAATGTGCCCGGAGGACAAAAAGAAGGATAGAGTTGTGTCAAAATTGCCGCGGGAGAAGCTGCAGTAGAGAGTCTGAACATGGCGACCACCAGTGAGGACACTAACCAACTCAGCAACCTTAACTACATATTCATAAACCTTCTGGTTATTTCTTGGAAACAACTACAACCCGCAGACATCTCATGACATGGAACATCACCAGACCCTTGCACAATAACCACATAGGACATTTTGGCTCATCTAAAACTATAGAATTTTCCAAAAAATCTGGATCTTATCTTCTCCAATATTTTGTTAAAAAAACATTTACAAAATGTATCTCTTCCGAATGATCAAGTAAAGTAAGCAAAACCCTATTTTTGGAATGGGAACTACAGTAAAATTTCCCACACCTTGGGGTAATGGAGAGCCAGTTACTGCTTGGTGCTCTTGTTTTGCCACCACAAAGATGTACAGCTGTTTCTCGAAAATATACATTTCAAAAACTTTTTACGAAATCGGTCAAGAAAGCCTCTCTCTGTCTTCCATGGACACTTCTCCTCCTAATCGTTCGAATATCCTCTCCTGTGATAGTTCTGTCCAGACTTTAGGCTTTACTTTGAGTTACTATTGAGGAAAACCTTGAATATACCCTAATAAATTGGCCAGGATTTTGGGTGGCAACAGCGAAACCACTTTATCACGGAAATTGGAACCTCTAGACTCTGCCACTAACTAAATAAGAACTAATGTTTGCTGTGCATGGCCTCCTTTCAGGTCTATGTTTGCCTGCTGAGGTAAGTCTCCCGCAAGAATTGGGTCTTATCAATCAAAAAAAAGAAAAAATATCAAAAAAATGTTAACCAGTATAGCACAAAACCTGCTTCTTTGTCTTCCGATAGGACCATTCCTAGACTCTCATCTCACCGTTAGCAATGGGATAATTCGTGCTGGCTCACTAATGAGTTGGAAAAACCAGATAAGCATAAAATTACCGAATTTTTGTGATCCTTGGAATTGGAACTCTCTCTAGACGTTTGCACCTAAATAAGAAAACTAATGTTGATCGTTGCTATGTCCTCGTTGATCTGGTCTATTTATACTAATTGTAAGTCTCATAAAGAATTGGGTCTTTGTGAAAAAAACGAATTTCAAAACATTGGCAAAAAATAGCAATATGGAACAGCCTCATTTGTGTCTCCGGCACTCCTGCACCTTCTCTGGCTCCTACTTCCAGTTTACTCTATCTTATAATTCTGGAAACACTTGAATCCTTATGCCTCCGGCCCTATATTACCTCCATTAACCGGCGACGAAAAGAAAACTGTCGAAGACCATGTTAAGTGTCGGTCTCAGATGAAAGAGGCTTTGTACAATCTCCAGCTGTAGATAAAGCTCCTCGGATGCAGGTGGATAACATCTGTAATGGGCTTTGGAGCTGCGGCTTAGCTCCTATTCAGCTTGTTATTAAGTGGTATTAAATGGTCTACGCGAAGGAAACATGGAGCCGAGGAGCCCATCCTTAAGGAGATTTTTTTTTTCGGCTACGTCTAATCGACTGAATACGAATGCACAAACCTCCCGGCATAATAAAACCTGACATCTCGTGGTCGGGCCAGGACACGCTAAATCTGCCTGATTAAGCACGCAAATATTGCAGTTATTTTTATTTTCTCTGTCCGTCAGCCAGAACTTTCCGCAACATATCACTTCACATACGGGAGAACCTTATCATCAGATTGTGATGTAGAAAGGGGTAAAGAGGGAGGGAAAAATACGCTTAAAGCACAAGGACCTGTACTATACTGATCCCGCAGTAGCTAACATAACAGTAAAAAAAATGGACCGCTCACGTGTTGCTAGGCAACCCCTGCCTAGGTTGCCATTTGATTGGGCATCACGCTCTGGACACAGGTTCTGTCAGCTGATGAAGTGGATGGCGTAATTGAGCAAACAGATTGGCCAGGGCTCCAGAAACATGATATTGAAGTAAACGGGAGATGGCAATTTCATTGATTTGATTAACAATGGGGCTGATGATGGTTGGCCGTCAACCGGAGCATGCGTGAGACGCGAGACTGGGACTTTAGGAAATCCGTAAATTGAAAACAACTTCACAATAATAGAGTAAATATCATAACTAAATGGTGAAACAAAGTGAAATATATTAATGCTTAAAAAACTAAATAATAAATCGGTAGCATTCTTGCGCCTATCCCTTGTTCGCTGTGTCCGCAGGACTAGCCGACGCTCGGCCATTCAGCAGTAGCTGAGACTTATCCGGCCAACTGGTCATCTGTGGGGCAGGGACCTTCCTGTGCAGTGAGACAATTAGAGGGGTTCATAAGAGATTCCCAAATAACGAGGGTGATGGTGTTACCCACTATGAACCGATTTCATTTTTCCTCAATAGAGGACTTCTAAAAAGTGGGAGTTGTCCCAAGTTTGATTGTTACGCCCTTATGTTCGGGATAGGATACCAGACTCCTCTATGCCATCTGCTAAGTGAAGTCGGGCAACCAATGGGGCCAAACGTGGATGGATGTCCTGGTCTCTAACTGATGGAGGCCGCAGGTCGGTTTCAGCAGTGCTGAGTCCAATTCAACGACACCTCCACAGAACTGAATGGTCCCTTCATCCTTCCCTTCATCCTGTCCCTTCATCCGTCCCTTCATCCTGTCCCTTCAATTAGGAGGCTCAGGACCTCTGCATTTTTTGTGCTCGGCAAGGGGTCGCAGTGGTTGGTTTCCGTACGATCAAAATAGTATCACCTGGACGCACATGGGGCAAGCCCTTTAACACTCAGAGCTCGCAACTCACACGGCGGGGCCAAGATACGACCTATCACGAGTAATGGCACGTGGGAGGTCGGTGGGAGGTGCTGATCCCAAGCTTTTCCATCTAGAGCAAAGCATATGTGGCATTGTGTTTGCAGGGAATTTCTGACTGTTGACATGATGGAGCAGACTCAGAATGTCTAGGCAACCACTAATTGTTACTTTATAATATATATAGTTTCTATCAGTTCCCATTTTGTTTCTGGTTTTTCAATGACCTGCTTGATGGGGGGGGCAAATATCGGTAAATTCCTAAATAAGCAGATACATCTAGCAAACTGTGCATATTTTTTGTTCTATTTTAATTTTCTTCTAGATAGAATTTTTTTTTGCTATTTTGTGTTTTCTTCTTTCCGCTTTGCTTTCTTTCTTTGGCTTTTCTCTTCCACATTGGTTCTCGACTCCTGGAGCACATTCGTGCTGTGGGCTCTTATGGCCATTTAGGTCTCCGTACATCATAGGACATAGGATGTTAATACTGAGATTGTCATCCACAGGAGTCTTTAACTTCCCATCTTTTTGTGCTTTTTGAGTTTTTTACCATCCTTCATACATATTTTGTAGCAGCATTTACTTGAGCTCTTGTAGCTAATCATGCATTTTATGGGTGCTTGTATTTTTCCATCCCTTCGTTCAATATGGCTACGAGGTTGATGGCCGCGAAATCATCCGATCTGGTAATTGAATGCGCGATCCGTGGGGTCTGTTTGTGAAGAAGAGAGTTGTGCGATGTAATTGCTCAGATTAATGATGCAGCCAGCGCAGGAGAGATAGATGACTGCGCCCCGGGCTTTCATTACTCATTGCTTGGGATCAGAGGTTTGATCTTTGTTGTGGACGTCGGCATCATCTCGGCTCCGCTCTCATAGTTCATAGTATATGTTACTTAGGGGAATTATGGGCCGTTATAATCCTGTAGTTTAAATGGGAGACTTTACTTCTTATTTAATGTGGCCGCAAGATTGTCACGATGCATTTCTTTATTGTTCTTTACTAGATATCAAGAGAATGTAGAGCATAGAGGACCAGCGAGGGATGATCCACCCACGCTCCATGTTCCTCGCAGGTGGTTGGGATCCTTATGACAGTGGTGTCGAACCTATGGCTACGGGTGCATAGGTGGCACTTAGAGCCTTTCTCTGGGCACTCAGGTTATCAACCGCCCAGGACAGAGTTCACCAGACAGAACAAGTCCACCAAATCTTTCTGGAGGTCCCAGCAACTTAGAGGATGCTGGCCGCTGCTCTATCTTTTGAGTCCCTTTTTTGAGATCTGGACCGCTTCATTCTTCCCTCTATCATAGCATCATGGAGAGAAGCTACATTAGAGTCTGAATTTGCTCCTCGCTCCTTTCAACTTAGTGGTGGCCTCAAGGGACCGATACGATTGAAAGTTTTGTGGAAGAACACGGTAGGCAATAACGTTACTGATTAAAATGTCCATGTTGGCGGCTTCAAACTGTAAATAAATGGATTTTGGTTGGATTTGGGCGCCCCAGCTCGGTCTCTAAAGATTCGCCATCACTGGGTCCTTAGGAGCTCCTGGCCATGAGTATTCTCAGGCATTGTCCTCTGATTGCATACTTATGTTTCTTCTTGGCAGGATTAAAGGAATTTACAACCCCCTTTTCTAAAAGTGCCTGATTTTAGAACGCCCCATATTTATGGTATCTCCCTGTCGGTGCTCGCTACGGTAGGAATAATGTAAATGTATCAATTTATGATACTTTGCTTACACAATTTTCTTCCCAGGAGTGAAGTAATCTGGTCCTTAGAACCTCCATGTTGCCCTTACCTCTCAGCATCCATTACTATTCTTCTATCAGTTCCCTCGTTGCCTTTGTCGCCAGCTGTACCTACCAATTGGGAGGCTGAATTATTGTCTTTGATATTTGTTTCCAGAAAATGATTTGCTTCAATTTGAAGACTACAAGAAATAGTATCATTTTTGTTGGCTCAGAATTCTCTTCAACATCTCCGAACCGCGCGCTATCCCCGCATGACTGGCATCTGCAAACCATGCTGTCGTCCTACTGTTTGATTGTCGCACGCCATTGTCCTGGGCTTCCAATTTTCCCAACAACTGTCTCTAATTCTACCATTGTCCACATTGTCACGCGGTACTCATCCATACGCAATCTATTGTCCTGGATACCCACTATCCACCATACTTCTTGTCGTATGCCTTGATTCTTAAAATATTTATATTATTTTCCTATTTTTGAAATCTCATAAAATTTACTATCTAATTTTTTCTCTGATTTTTCTCAACGCGATTAGGAGGGCTCCTTGTGTATCCTGTGTATCACATCATGACTTTCTCGCATTGCCTTCTCAGTCACCTTCTGGATCCTACTATTTTGGCGTCTTAGTCTCCTTGTCCCGTTTCGCACTATTACTCTCTAACCATTTGTTTTAAAGGCACTGGGGGGAAGAAAACTTTTAAAAATTTTTAATATTAATTAGTATCTCCGTATTCCTTCGTGCGTCTAGCCGAGTTTTTCATGCACACAAAAATTGCTGAAAAACCTCCGTCGGCTTATACACGAGTCAAGAAAAAAAATAAAAAACTTACTACTACTCAGCGCCTTCGCAGTTTCCGGATCGTTGGCGGGGGTCTGATCTTCGCGCGAGGCTCCCGCTCCTCGGCGCGTTAGCTGGCATGGTGTCGGCGTCGCTCTGAAGATGCGGTGACCCCCCACCGCCAACGATCGCGGACACTAGGGTGAGTATTAGTTTTTTATTTTTTATACGCTTGGCGTGGGGCAGGCTGTATACTTTATGGTGGCAGGCTGTATACTTTATGGGGCAGGCTGATACTTTATAGGGGCATGGCTGATACTTTATTGGGGCAGGCTGGATACTTTATTGGGGCAAGCTGGATCCTTTGGGGGGCAGGCTGTATACTTTATGGGGGTCAGGCTGTATAACTTTATGGGCAGGCTGTATACCCTCTTGGGTGGGTCTGGCTGTATTCACATGGGGGCTGTCTGTATAGCTACATTGGGAACCTGGCTGTGTATACTAGCATTGGGACTCGGCTGTATCTACATGGGGCCTGGCTTGTATACTACAAAGTGCCTCGGCTTATACTGCGAGTCCATAGGTTTTCCGCAGTTTTTGGTGGTAAATGAGGGGTCTCGGTGCTTATTCCTCTGAGTAATACGGTAATCTTTTCTTCAACATGTCTCTCCGGCATAAGGCAGCATGGCAGCCGGTCCTTGTGTACTACCCCCCCAAACCTCTCCTACATAATTCCTATTGCCACCGCTTGGCCGGCGCATTGTCTCCTGATGTTTTCTGGAGATCCTTATGGCTTCAAGTGATTTTGTGACGCTCGATTCTCCCTCTCCGCTCTCCGGAATTACTGCCTGATGAAGCGCCTGCAGCTATTCCCTTGTTCTGTTATACCAGCGATAGCTGATGGGGATTATTATACAATGATTGCGGTTTTGACTCATTATTGTCACAGCGGTGTTTTTATGGCACACAAGATGTTTCGCAGATTCAGAATGCTTCTTCGAAGCTCATCTTTTATGCGTCGCTACATCCGACTCTGCCGCAGATCTCTGATGCCTCCTCCAGGGTCTCATCCCCGCAGAGAGTCCATCATCTTGTTCTACATATTTCCGCTGACGTTTCTTCCATGAAGTCAGCAAAGTCTCGCCTCGCTTCATGGTTGGAGATGACAGAAGATTGACGCTCTGATCTACACTTTGGGAAGTGCTACGTGCTGAACCTTGAGTAGCGGGCGTCCTGGGAATAAAATACGAGGAAACTCCGTATAACACATTGGTCGCCTGCTAATGACTTTCTGGTCTCCCAATTACAGGAGGGGATGAGGCTAGGGGCTCACACCTCCATAACTTTTTATATTTATCCATAAGTAAAATATTTTTAAATGACCTGGGACATAAAAATTCCTGATTTCAAAGCAGTTTGTTAAGGGCTTAATTAATTCAACTATCTTCACAATTCCCCTTAACCCTATTCCTTATCACAGATGGACCTCCTACATTAATGTTAAAATGGGGTCTTCAAGTAAATCCCCAATAAAACACAACCTGTGCAAAAAAGTGCTCCAGTCACTTCTATGAAACATGGGATAGACCTTCATAGAAAGTGACTGGACACAGATTGACGCGTCAGCAAACCAGTAGGCTTTTTATATGGACGCGGTCCATTAACCTTATTGGTGGTGGTCCGCATTGGTTGTACACAAGAATATCCGTACTTTCTCTCCTGTCCTGGTTTAAAATGTAGAACAATTAATTATATGGTTAGAAATGTGATCTCATTAGAAAACTGTATACTGGGTAATCACCAACTTGATGTCCACGCATTGACCATATGGCGGCGCTCTCTGACCGCTTAATGGTGCATATTAATATTTCCCACCCTATCATCCCATAAAATTCGAACCCCTCCTACATATAGAACGCCCTCATTCTATACTATAATTATATAATGTAACAAGCTATCATAAAAAAATTCAACCTTAGGAGGGAATGGGGGGATGTTGAGGAATATCTTCCTTGGTCTTTCGTGTGGTCTCAAACATCCATCCCAAGTCTCTGGTTCTGGTCTACAATGTCATTTGGGATTACTATAATATCGCCTGCTAATATACCCTTAGGTTCATTGATTTGGTTAATGATTTGGGCCACCTATCTAACTCTCCCATTAGTAGGATCCATGGTGCTTTTGTATCCATGACTACCAACGGACCTGGATCTCTTGAGAGACTTTTGATAGAACTGCTAGTAGAAGACCCTGTCTAGTCAAAAAAAGACAGTCACACCCAGCTTCCGCTGGAGTATGTGATCCACTCTCCCTATGGAACAGTCATGCCTCAGGGTGAAGTAAGTCCTACTTAGTTGGATCCATTATCTGAAGACCATAATCCATTATCACTCATACATTCCAGTTTTCCTTCTAGTTGTACCATGAGCTCTCAGGTCTTAGAAATCTCCTCTCCGCAGGAAAGGGTTGGCACTGTCCAAGTGGTGTATGACTTTGCCGATCACTTTGTTTGCCCAAGGGTTATCTCGGGTCAGAATTAGTCACGCTCAGAGAGCGCAGAGTATACCTTGAAGGCTTAATGTCTAGAGATGAGTCTGTGCAAGACCAAGAAGTAATCAGCTGTCAGGGTTCCTGTGCGCTCTGTCAGGTCCCTGTGCACATCCTGTATGGCTATAGGCATTGATCTAAAACTCTCAATCCTCGCCAGAGCCCTCGGCAACTATAGAAGAGGCTGTTGTGTTATTGTAGCTTTAACAAACTACTTCTATCATTAGTGAAATTGATACATGGGGATTTCAGCAAGTATCGTGGCATAAAATAAGTCTTAAGATGCAAGATTGATGGTAGGAATCTTGTACTGTTTCTACGGCTGCAACTTTATCAGAGGAAGAAGAGGGGCGACTCATAGAAGCTTCTGAAGTTGTCAATAACTAACCATGCAAAGGAACAATGTACGTCCTACATTCTGGCAGGGCCCGCCGCACCTGCTCTGTAGCAAGTTCCATGCAAATGCTGTCGTGGGCATCAAGAATATCAGGGACGCTGATGATCCATATCTATAAGTCCGTCCGGGTCATTCTAATATGGCAACAGAAATTATGGTGAAATAATAGGCAAATTTGTTAAAAAAAAAAAAATAACTGTAGATTATATTATTCCCAAAAAAAAGAACAAACCATTGAAATTACCATTCATTATTTCTACTTCTTTGGCATGCAGACAATTTATTTACACAATGGTAGACGCACTATGTCTATAGATATCATACAGTCTTCTGACTTTATGGATTACTCTGCCTATTGGGTATAACGTCTCTCATTGGTGGAACCTCAATGCCCTCTTCTCTCCTCATGAACCGAAGCATCAACTGTCGCATGTCAGCACGATCGATATCCTCAAAGGGTAGAGACTTACTGGCATTTCACCTCAAGAGTGGATGCCTTACTGCATGTTCTCCTCCTGGGTGGAGACTTATCTGCATGTTCTCGCTATGGGTGAAGCGCTTACTGCATGTTCTCCTCATGGTGGGAGCCTACTGCATGTTCTCTCCTCATGGTGGAGGCTCTTACTGCCTTTCTACCTCATGGTGGAGCCTTACTGCCTGTTCTCCCCTGCATGGGTGGAGCCTTATTAGACGTTATTTCTGTTCCCATGTGTGTAGGCCTTACTGCCTGTTCTCGCCCTCATAGGGTGGAGGGCCTTATTGTGTTTGGTACTGTTATTCACCCATGGTGGAGCCACCCCAACTGTTCTCTCCATGGGTTTAGCCCCACATCACATGATCTCCTCATGGTGTCATCTAATTTTTTTCTCTCTGCATGAGAAGAAACTCACCAGCCATTCTTGTAATGGCCGTAGCCTTACTACGCTGCGCTATCTTTCATGTGTGTAATATAACTGCCCTGGCTATCTATGGTGGAGGCTCAGGCACCCTTGTTCTCTTCATAGGAGGAGAGAGAGATGTGCTACTATCTTCATTGAGTGGAAAAATGGCAACTGCCTCCGTTCTCATCATTGGTGGACTGCCTTAATACTCTATCCTGCATCATATGCATGTTATCTTCATGGGTGGAGGCTTAAACTGTGGTCTGCTGGCTGTCTTGATGGGTGGAGGCCTCATTCCCCTGTCTGCTTCAGGGGTGGGGAGTAACTGCCCTGCTATCTTCATGGGTGAGCCTCAATCTCGACCCTGTTTCTCTTCAGGGGTGGGGATAACTTCCCTGCTAATCTTCATGAACAAACCCAACCAGCTCATTCATTCATGGGTGGAGCCTATTACAGAAAACACATTTCATCATGGTGGGAGTTCCTCACTGTATTTCTCTAAACTCACAAATTTCTATAATATATGTAAAATAGAAGGAGTACTCGCAGGGAGATATGTGAAAACGCATATCCCATTTGTGTTAATCTGAATATAAATCTTTATTTTTTCCCCTCTTCACCTGATGTCAGCTACTACGTGGATACTGCAGATGGCGCGTCATATCATGACATGAACCTAGGATGGGGTAGGGTTTAGTGCCAAGTTTTGTGAGGGGCTTTTATAGATACCCAAAACCTTCTCTAGTCCTGATTACCAGAAGAGGATTGATGATCAAACGAAAGTCCAATGAGATCCTACTCCCAGATCATTAAGATCCATTTATCTCGC
This sequence comes from Engystomops pustulosus, assembly GCA_019512145.1. Classification (NCBI taxonomy): domain Eukaryota; kingdom Metazoa; phylum Chordata; class Amphibia; order Anura; family Leptodactylidae; genus Engystomops; species Engystomops pustulosus. The sequence goes on along the minus strand of WNYA01000162.1, from coordinate 91,051 downwards.
ACCGTACAAATTCCAAATTTCTGTTTGGATCCGATTACATTTTAATGATTGACTCCTGCGCGATCCCATATAAAACCGCCAACCAACAGATACGCACAAACGTGGTCTTCATTTCCTCAACATTGATCATATTTTTACTTTTTAACCCGCGTCCTTTTCCCATAAACATTATTCGCGGACCCACAAATTAGATTATTAGAGGCGACGTGAGTTCCATATTTATCAGAGCGAGGTCGAGGAGGAGGAGCGCTGGCACACCCACTCCATCTCCCATGATGTCCCAACCCAATCCTCAAATAGATGGATTGGAAATTTTCTATCTCCCCATTTTATTTCATTGTAAAATGTTATTTTTATTAGAGTTATCGATTTGGAGCGCGTCTGGGTTCCTTTATCTGACAGTATCATCAGCGAGCCGCGACTCCCCACAGAGCTCTCCACCACCCGGCCGCGACCTCAGGATGGAGGGATCATTGATAATAGGGCGTAACCCAGGGGAAAGTTAGTAATGTCAGAGCTATTTTCATCCCTTTGGCTTATTCCACATCGTGCATGAGGAATGAAAGTCATACTGTAAATCAGACGATCGCCGAGCGCACCAGAGCGTCCCCGTGGACATCATGACAAGCGACTCCGCAAATCATTTGGATGAGTAAACGGCGGCATGAGAGAGCGGCACGGAGGAAGTTCAAAGGAAGGAAAAGCATCTTCACATTCAGCATAATAAGCAGAATGCGGCCGCTCCTTCGGGTGACTTCTCCAGCCTCCTCCGAGAGCAAAGTCACACAACTTACCTAATGGTATTCAGGCAACAGTACAACTGGAGGGAGACTGGAGGATGGCGCGTCGCAAGAGTCGGAGGAGGCCAACATGATATTAACAGAATATAAAAGCTAAACCCTTAATCATATCGCCGCCCTATGTACAGGAATATAACTATTAAACTGCCACTGTAGTATTCTATCTACTCCAGCCTACTAGAATACTAACTACTAATACTGCCTCGCTATGGACAGAAATAACTACTTAATACTGCCCCCTATGTACAGGAATATAACCTACTATAATACTGCCCCCTATGTAACAGTAGAATATAAACTACTATAATTAATGCCCCCTGTACAAGAAGGGATAAACTACTATAATACTGCGCCCCTATGTAGCAAGAATATACTACTATACTAGCCTCCCCTATGTACAAAGAAATAACACTACTATAATAACTGCCCCCTATGTACAAGCAAATATAACTACTATAATACTCCGCCCTATGTCAGGAATTAACTACTATAATAACTCCCCAGATGTCAAGAATAAACTACTCTATATACTGCCCCTATGTACGCAGAATATAACTCTATAATACTGCTCCCTATGTACAGGAATAAATATACTATAATATGACTGCCCCCTATGTACGGAATAGAACTACTATATACTGCCCCAACAGGATTACATGATATCAGAGAATATAACTTTTGGGGTTTTTTGAACTATATATACTGCCCCTATGTACAAGAATATAACTACTATAATTCCTGCTAGTCGATAACTTATAGATATGCCCCCTATAGGATATAACTACTATAATTAATGGTCCCCCTCTATGTACAAGAAATATAACTACTATAATACTGCCCCGCTGTGTACAGAGAATATAACTACTATAATACTGCCCTAGATGACAAGAATATAACTACATAATACGGCCCCCTATTGTCCAGGAATAGTAACTACTATAATACTGCCCCCCTATGTACAGCGACTATACTACCTAAATCTTACTGCCCCCTATGTACAGAATATAAGCTACTAATTACTTCCAGCCTATGTACAAGATATAAACTTACTCCTAATTACTGCCCCCTTGTATCAGGAATAAACACGTATAATTACTGCCCCTATGCTAACAAGAAATACACACTACTATATCTCGCCCTAGGAAACCTACAGACAATGATTTTTACCTATAATCTGCCGCATCTATGTACAGAATAAACTACTGATAATATGCTCCCTATGGTACAGGAATAATAACTACACTATAACAGCCACCCTATGTAGCAGGAAATATAACTACTATAAGATACTCCCCATGTAAGCAGGAATATAACTATCTATACTGCCGCTCTATTACAGGAATATGCAACTACTATAATACTGCCCCCTTTGCCTATAATTTGCCTAGGGACAAAAATAAAGAATTATAAATACTATATAATATGCCTCCTATGTAAGAACACATATTATTCCCTATGTCACGATTAATACTATACTGCCCCATATGTACAAGAATATAACACTACTATAAACGACCCTCTACAGGACTTTACTTATAAGTAATGCCAACGGCAGATAACTACTATAATACTTGCCCCTATGTACAGGAATATAACTATATAATACGTGCCCCTATGTACAGAGAATATAACTTACTATAATCTGCTGCCCCCATGTACAAGATATAACTACTAGAATACTGCCCCTATGTACAGGAATATAATACTATAATACTGGCTCCCATGTACAGGATATAATGCATAACTCCCTAAATAAAAGACTACGATGCCCCTCTATTGTCGGATATTAACTACTATATACGCCCCCCTATGTACAGAATAACTACTAATAATGCCCCATAGTACTAGGAATATAACTACTATAATACTGCCGCCCATGCGAACTATTGTACGACTAATATACACACGTCATAATATCCTAATGTGCCGCCTAGGTACAAGGATAAATACTGCATATACTGCCGCCCTATGTACAGAGAATATAATACTATAATACTGCCCCCATTATGCAAGATAATAACTATACTATAATACTGCCCCTATGTACAGGATATAAAACTACTATAATACTGCCCCCTAATGTACAGGAATACTAACTACTATAATACAGGCCCCATGTACATATGAATATAACTACAATATATGCTGCCTAGTACAGAATATAAACTACTATAATACTGCCCCTATGGTACAGTAAATAACTACTATAAATATGCCCCCTATGTAGCAGGTATATACTCTATAATACTGCCCCCTATGACAAGCATAACGTCAGATACTGGTGTATGTGTCAGTGCTGCTTATTACTGTGTTAGACTGTCGGTGTCCTGTGTCCTCCCGTTGCTCGGTAAGTACGGTATAGTATCTCTGAAATAAACAAATACCATAAAGCTCGTCTAGATATTTCTTCCCGCATTTTAAAAACACACTGGAAATATAATAAGTCATCCAAATTCCTCCTTTCCGGAGAAATATGTCAGATAATATAAGATAAGCCAGGAGTGATAGTAGTCACAAGAGCTGGTTTGTCGGCTCTCTGGTGCAGCTGTTCTGTGCAGCGGTTTGGCGGTACGTCCCGCTGTGTGTGAGCCTCCCTGCTCTCACTGCGGTCTCTCGCTCCCTCATCGCGTCTCTTTATCTTGCATGCATTTCATACACCATCGCACATTGAGGCGCAACTTCCCCAAGAAATACGACGCGCACTACGTGTCACACTCTCATCCTTCAGGGTCAAAAGGGCGTCAAACGGGCGCAAACGCGCCTAAAAACTAATCCAATCCCAACACAGGGACTTTCCCATTATGGTCGGCTGGCTGCATTGCTGATCACTCAGAACATATAACAAAGCCCCCACGGTGGATAAATAATACTGGCTGTATACTGGCCTTATACTGTATATAACTGCTATAATACCAGATGTATTTTCTGCAAACATACATCATATATTACAGGCACATACGTATATTATCACATACATGACTGAAATAATAACGCGATACAGCAGTGACCACAGCGAGCACAATGATAGCACGAACAACTGCAGTATACGGCAATATTTAAGCAACTGCTGTGGGCAATGTCCTATGTAAATGCCGCTATCATATACCCATGCATACTATACTGCTATACAGTGGGCCTGTAGATCTGCTATAAACGAATGTGCATATAATATCGTACCCTGCCAGGAAATGTTCTAATACAGTGTATATAATAGTAGCAGTCTATACAATAACAATATATGGGCTATACATTGTATATTAAGATTTGCCTAACATGTTTAGCAATGTAATACTGCAAAAACACCATACCATATTATACTTCTATAATCATATTAAACTCTATAATACTGCCATAACATCTTATGTCATACTGTGTAACAGTGATATATACATTGTCATATAATGTACATTATCAGGTGATATATACATTGTATACTGTACCATGTAGTCAGTGTGATATATCATTATATCTGTCAGCAATGTAGTCAGGGTGATATATACATTGTATGCTGTCGCATGTATCAGGTGATTATCATGTATACTTGTACTGTAGGTCAGTGTGTATATACAATCTGTATACTGTAACATGTAGTCAGTGTGATATATACATTGTGATACTGTAACATGTAGTCATGTGATATATCATTGTATACTGTCCATGTAGTCAGTGTGATATATACAATTGTCGACTGTACATGTAGTCAGTGTGATCTATACATTATATACCTGTAGCATGTGTCAGTGTGATAATATACATTGTATATCCTGTAGCATGTATTCAGGTGGGATAATATACATTGTATACTTACATGTCGTCGGGTGATCTAAATACATTGTATACTGTACATGTAGTCAGTGTGATTATACATGTATAACTGTACATGTAGTCAGTGTGATCTACAATTATATCCTGTATTTTCTGTCAGTGGTGGATATATCCTGGTATAATACTGTACATGTCGTCAGGGTGATATATACATTGTATACTGTACATGATAGTCCGGGTGATATTAGCATTGTATACTGTACATGTAGTCATTGTGATATATACATTGTTATCTGTACATGTAGGTCAGTGTTGATTAGACATACATTGTTAATACTGTCCATGTAGTCAGTGTGATCATACGTTATTACTGTACATGTTAATCAGTGTGATATATACATTGTATACCTGTACAGTATTCATTGATATATACATTCTATACTGTAGGCAGTAGTCATAGTGTGATATACACATTGTATACTGTACATGTAGATCAGTGTGATATATACATTATATACTGTACATGTATCCAGTGTGCTAATACATTGTCATACTGTACATGTAGTCATGTGGATCTATACATTATATACTGTAAGCATGTATCAGTGTGATATAATACATTGTATACTGTACTATGTAGTCAGGTGCTATATACATTATATACTGTAGCATGTAGTCCGTTGCTGATATATACATTATATACTGTACATGTAGTTCAGTGTGATCTATACCTTGTATACTGTACTGTAGTCATGTGATAATATAGCATTATATAACTGTACACGTAGTCAGGGTTGATATATACATTGTATACTGTACATGTAGTCAGTGTTATATATACATTATATCTGTACATGTCGTTCAGGGTGAGGGTATACTTAATATACTGTCGTATTCCGTGTGATATAATACATTGTATACTAGTACTGTACATGTAGTCAGTGTGATTATACATTATATACTGTACATGTAGTCAGTGTGATTATACATTATATACTGTACATGTAGTCAGAGGTGATATATCATTTATACTGTACAGTATCGGGGGATATAATATCTTGTATACTGTACATTTAGTCGTGTGAGATATATCACGTATTGTATACTGTAGCATGTAGTCAGGGTGATATATACCTTGTAACTGTACCTGTAGTCAGTGTGATCTATACCTTGATACTGTACATGTAGTCAGGGTGATTATACATTGATACTGTTACATGTAGTCAGGGTGATATCTACAGTATATACGGTACATGTAGTCCGTGTGATATATCTCATTGTTACTGTACATGTAGGTCAGGGTGATATATACATTATATACTGTATGTAGTCCAGGGTGATATATACTGTATACTGTAGCATGTAGTCCGGGTGTATATATACAATTGTATACTGTACATGTATCAGGGAGGGTCTGGATGGTTCCTGGAGTCAGATTGGGCTGTAACCGCTGTTGATGATAATTCCTGGGTGCAGGGACCCTCTGATGGTCTCCGGGGGCCGGCACACATTGTCGCCCCCTCTAGGTCGCGCGTTTGCTGCTCGAGAAGATAGACCTGACAATCATGGAGACAGCCGCCCTCCGCATGTGTCCACACGTTTCCTGCAGTCCTTCCATCTTCTTTCTTATTTTATTGTTTATGTGTTTTTTTGGTTTAATTTTCTAACACAAAGCAAGATTTACAGAAAGCATAGAAAACAGGGAGAGGGCATTGAGTGGTGGTCTATTACTGTGAGGGTGCAGGGGGTGGTCCCCATGTTCCATGAACCATACAGTCACTGGGGTGTAGGACATGAGGATAAGTATGGGTAACTTGAGGTAATCGGGGATACAGAGATAGGAGTGGGGGTTCATCAGGGGTGGAGGAGGTGAGGGTCATATGGGGGGTGGAAGATGAGAAGGTCATCAGGCGTGGTGATGGTCATCGGTTAGGGGTACAAGGAGACCATCATGGGTAGGAATAGTGTGGATGGTCCTCATATGGTGTAAAGTTTGAGAGTCATCAGGGGTAAAAAGTGGTGAGGGTTATAAGGCGGTTAGAGGAGTAAGTATCATCATCAGGGTAGAGGTGAAGTCATTCTAGGGGTATGATATGTGGTGAGGGTTATAGCGTTCGAGGGAGGTAAGTATCATCTCCGGGTAAGTGTGCAGATCATCAGGGGTGAAGTGGTGAGGGTTAAAGCGTTAGAGGGGTCAAGTATCACTCATCAGGGGTATAGGTGAGATCCTCATGGGTAGAATGGTGAGGGTTCATAAGCTTTAGAGGAGGTAGTATCATCATCAGGGTAGAGGTGAGATCATCGGGTAGAAGTGGTGAGGGTTATAAGCGTTTAGAGGAGGCAGTATTCATCATCAGGGGTAGAGGTGATAGTCATCGGGGTAGAAGTGGGTGTGGTTATAAGGCGTTTCGAGGAGCAATTATCATCATCAGGGTAGAGGTGAGGGTCATCAGGTAGAAGTGGTGCAGGGTTATAAGCTTTGGAGGAGCAAGTATCCTCATCAGGGGTAGAGGTGAGGGTTGTCAGGCGGAAGAATGGGATGAGGGTGGTCAGTGGTGAACTATTATAGACTCATCAGGTGTAGGAAGAGGTAGGGTCGTTCAGGCTGAATGGGTGGGGTGTTCAGTGGTAGAAATGGTGAGGTTATAAAGGGGTAGGGGAGGTGAGGATCATCATGGATAGGGACTGGTGAGGGGCCATCAGGGGTATAAGAGGTAAGTGGTCGTCAGGAAGCATGGGGTGGGTCATCAGTGTAGAAGTAAGTAAGGTCTCATCCGGGGTAGAAAGAGGTGGGTCGTCAGCTGAATGGGTGAGGGTGGTCAGTTGGTAGGAAGTATTGAGGGTCCCCAGGTGTAGAAGAGATAAGGGTGCGGCTCAGAGTGAATGGATGTGGGTTCGTCGTGTGGCTCTTCGGGGTCGCAGATTTGAGGTCAGGGCACTGTTTGAATCATCGGCAAGTAAAATCTCAACAAAGGTTTGACCGTTTTTGGCGGCTAGTAGAGGCAATCAAATTTGCTGTCCCAGTCCACTAGGTCAGATTTACTAAAGGATAAACAAAGTATGAAGTTCGGCTAGACTAAATGTAGCGCGGTCATCAGTGTCTTAACATACGCTTAGCATATACAGTGACAGAGAGTGGCAGGCAGATGTATAGCGGTTTCCTATGTCTGGACACTGCACCTCCCGTGGTCTCTCCATCCTGCGGCCTCCACCTGAGCAACGCATGCGCTAAGCAGAGGCAGTGGACGGCTATGGGGAGTATATTTCCTGCAGGTCCCAGCAGTCACCAATCAGTAGGGAGAGCACAGGACCTCGCCCCGGCCACAGGACCTCAGCCCCGGCCACAGGACATGACTGGAGCCCAGAGATTATACTGACATCTCCTGCAGGTCCAAGCAGTCACCACTCAGTAGGGAGAGCACAGGACCTCGGCCCCAGCCGCAGGACCTCACTAGTCTCTCACATGGCTCTGCTGGGATCTGCTCCGCTCTTCTTCCAGTCTCATCCTCACTTCTGTGGGTTTTCTTTCAGGTTTGGATCAGGACTCTGGGCTGTGGCCTTTCTATTGTTTTGATGTTTTCTGTTTCAAGGAACAGCTGTACCCGTTTTGCTGTGTCCGGGGTCATTGTCCTGCACGTTGTTGAAGAAGGTTCTGATACTTGTAGTCCCTCTGTCATGTATCTGTATGTGAGGTCCAACTCCTGCTGAAGAAATCATTCCCCGAACCCTGACACTTCCTCCACCACCTGTCACTGACTTCTCTACACACTTTGGGTTCAGTCTTTCCCCAGTTTGTCCACAAACATAATGGCCCAGATTTATTAAAGTCCCTGCGCCAGTTTTTTCTTTTCAGTGCAGATGCAGCATCACCCGCCGGGGCCTAGCTTTTTTTCGATGGCTGGAGGCAGCCAAGGTCCTGATTACCTGGATGACTGGCTAGCACTCATTGATAGTCACGGTGCTTGGTATCAGGAGCAGAGGCCTCGTCCACAGCCTGGCGTGGCTCCTGCAGGTGATGTGTGCAAGAAAATGGAGGGAGCGGCTGAACGCATAGGGAAGATAGGGATCCCTGGTGCAGCCCCAATGTGTAGAAAGGGATCCCTGGTCACCCAGGAGCCTGCTGGGAATAGACTGCGGCTGGAAGGTGATAACACAGCCTCCAGATGGTCCAAGCATGCTTCATGTCCGGAAGGGCAGAATAAAGTGCACTTGGTAAAGTGCCTAAACTATAATGGTAGTATACACCTGGGGGGGTGTCAGACAAGCCGCCCTCCGTCCTGGTTACTAAGGCCGTGGTTGGTAAATTACATATCACAAGAATGATACAGTTGGTAGCTAATCTCTTAAACAAACCGTTTTCTTAGGTAAGGCGGTGTGATCCGGTAATCCACTCCTCGCACCAAGGCCTGAAATGTGTCCAAAGACACGTCACCTAGGTGGCATCATCATACACACATATGAAATACAATGCAGAGTATACCGTATACCTGCCGTCTTGCGGTCTTACCCCAGGGTGCGATGTCGAGGTGTCAATGCTCAGACACCCCCTGGTCCCCTAAAGACCTGTGGTTTACACAAATACGAAGATTCCGTTTGAGGTGCAAGCCTGTGGTCAGGGTTCACACAATGAAAGACAAAGACAGTCCGTTACAGTATTTCCACCGCTGCAAAGCCTAGTAAAAAGTTAGTGCAATAGCCAGATATAGTAAACATGGCCATATGTGCAATAATCACATTGGCTCTACATGGCACAAGGGGTACACGGCACAAGGGGTACACGGCACAAGGGATACATGGCACAAGGGATACATGGCACAAGGGGTACATGGCACAAGGGGTACATGGCTTGTAAAACATTACATAACGTTACATAACACGTATTACTTGTATCAATAATAATAACAAAATGTCCTTTTTAGAGTCCATTCTCTGGATACAGTCGTTGAGCAAGGAAAAGGTTGCTGTCTGGATCCACATCATGGAAATAGGGCAACAAAAAGAATAGGGGCACAGTCCTTAGTAGAGGTAGTTGCACCTGCTTTCAGCAGAGTTGGGAGCTTTCAAGCACAACAGGGGAGAAGTCCAGCAATGTCTCTGGCTTCATAGCAATGATAGGGATTATAGGCTCATCTCAACTGGGAAAAAAAAATCATACCAGCATGGTCATATTAACAATGTGAAAGTACCTTTTAAGAGCTAAATCTCTAGTGCTGGGAAATCTGGTACCCCTGCAGGTATGCAGGAGCCTTTCCTTTGGTCTGACTCTGAGATCTGCGGAGAACCTTCCGCATGGATTCCTCAGACTCCTTGCTGTCGTCCACACCATCAGGAACTGGGACTATGGCTTCAGGAACCTCAGAATCCGCAATGGCAGCAGGCTCTGGCATGGGACCGTCCTCCAGGCGCAGCAACACTGGTGACTGCAACGGAGGAGACAGCCTCTCAGGGCAAGAACTTTCTGGAGTGGAGACAAGCACACAGAACAGAGGAACAGTCACAAGATGAATAAAGCTGGGGGTCTCTGATCAGGGAGGGTCCCAGGGACTGGATACTGGGACAGGAGCTCATGACAGAGAGGTGAAGGAACAAAAACACCTCTTGAGTTGGTTCCTGTGCACCCGGAGAACTGGATGGGCTCCTCTTGAAATCTCGTAGTTTTCAGGGGAGAGACTGTCCCTACATAGGTATGGCTCATGCTCACAGCGTGGAACAGCAACCACGAATTTGGTGTAATGGTCATGGATGGTCATAGCATAGACTTGGCCGGACCGATTTGGCTCCAATTTCATGTGATCTAGGGCCACAATTTCCAGGTGTCTGTCTCATGATGGGGTGTAATAGGGCCCTTTGAGCGTGTCGTTCTCCTCGAGAAATGGCACATGACGGGCAATCTCAACACCAAGCACCAATGTCATGCTTCATATTCAACCAGTAGAACCGCCTCCTGAAGGTAGCCTCAGTCTTTTTTGTGCCAAGTGTCCAGACTGGTCGTGGTGAATGTCCAGTCCAATGTGGCATCCTGGGGATCACAATCAAATAAGGTCAGTCATAGCTGACGGGCTCTAGAGTTCTCCTCTTCAGTGGTTGTAGAGTCTTCCTCTGGCATTGCAGTTGGGACAATTCTCCATCAGCCTGACGCCAGTGGATCCTCTCAGGCTCTTGCCCACTGGAATGGCAGTCCATTACTACTCTTTCGGCCTGCAGACTCAACCAGAGCAGGGCATGGAGCAGGGGTCACCTCAGAGGGTAAAGGAAAACTCTCAGGGCATCTTGCTGGACGAAGCGGGCATGAAAGGAGGGCATCTCAACGTCTTCCCACTGGACATGTGTGGAAGGACCAGTTCCCTGGTCAGGGAGACAGGATAAGGCATCCGCATTGTCATTTATCTTACCACCCAGTACTTAACGATGAAGTTGAAAATAGCCAGGCTGGTGGCCCACCGCTGCTCAAGTGCCCCGAGCCGGGCAGTATTCAAATGCACCAAGGGGTTGTTGTCAGTAAAGATGGTGAAGAAGGAAGCTGCTAGATAGTCATGGCCCAGACTAACGCCAGGAACTACAATTTTGTTCCAGCTCCCTGAGGGGGAGACTGGCATAGGCTATGACCCTTTTGGTGCCATTTTAGAGCTGGGATAGCACAGCCACTATGCCCTGTTTGCTGGCATTGGTGTAGAGTAGGAAAGGCAGATTGTAGTCTGGATATCCTAACACCGGAACTGTCCAGTATAAATGTGTGTGTATCTGCATGTAATATGTATATTCAGGGCTATGGGGCCCTGTCTCTCCTAGTTACACCCCTGTGTTTGTCTTTTGGGGGTCACTAGGCGTCTTTGAGGACTTGAATAAGTTTGTGATGATGTAAAGATGGAATTTTCTAGAAATCACAGACTTGGAACAACTCTCTTGCTGTGGCTGATAATGTCCCCCCTTAATCCGGACGACCTACTGCTGAAGGGTTCAGTCACTTTGGGACGGCACAACATTCATACAAAGTCAGAGACCCCTGGAAAGTTCAGCACCAGTCACATGGGGTTTATAGATAATGAAGGAAATTATCACCAGGTGTAGATTATCACCAAAAAGCTCTTCTCTTCTTGTTTCCTCAGGCAACATAAATCTTGCAAAGACTGGAATCGCCACCCAGGACTCTGACTATACGGCTTCTGCGGTGCCTAGTGAGGCTCGTTTAGCCATAGATGGAAACAGAAATTCCGATTTCAACCAGAAATCCTGCAGTCACACCGGCGGTAATGAACCTGCGTGGTGGAGGCTGGAACTAAAACAAAAATCCAAGATATCAGTTGTTGTCATCGCAATCAGAAGTGACTGTTGTATGGATCGGTTTAAGGGCGCTGAGCTCCGAATTGGGAACTCTCAAGACGCCACTGTCAACCCAATGTAAGTGGTCAGATTATCAAATTAGGCAGATGCTCAATAGAGAAGTGGGAGGGCAGAGGATGGGAGAGAAGTGGCAAGGAAGAGGACAGGAAGGCCAAAGTTATGCTGGAGCTGCAATGGGAGGACAGAAGACGGGAGAGAAGTGGAAGGACAGAGGACAGGAGAGAAGTGGAAGGCAGAGGACGGAGAGAAGTGGAGGGGCAGAGGACGGGAGAGAAGTGGGAGGACAGAAGACGGGATATAAGTTTAAGTGATCATATTACATTAGATAATTTTAATTCATATTACTGTTATATAATTTTTAATTCACAGACTTTATATAATTTTTATTTCATATTACGTTATATAATTTTTTATGACATATTACTATATAATTTTCCATTAATATTACTTATATATTTTTATTACAATTAATTTATATAATTTTTGTTGTCATATTACTTAATATAATTTTTCAATTAAGATGTATTTATATAATTTTGTTATTACATATTACTGTATAGAAGTTTTTTTAAATATTACGTTAATATAATTTTTTATTCATCTTACTTCTATAATTTTTAATGCATATTACTTTATATAATTTTTTATTCTATTTTTTGATATAATTTTATTGCATATTATTTTATAGAATTTTATTTTCATAGAATGTATATACGTTTTAGGGGTCAGAGGATGGGAGAGAGTTGGAGTGCAGAGGAAATGAGATACTTTTGAGTCATTTGACGGTCTAGAAGTTTGGAGGGCAGAGACGTGAGATAAGTGGTATGCGAGTACATGAGATAATTGGGACTTAGATGACCGAGATAAGTGGAATGAAGATTTGACGGAGAGAAATGGGAGGACAGAGGACGGGAAGATAGTGAGGACAGATGACGGGAGAGAAGTGGAGGGCAGAGGACGGGAAAGAAGTGGGAGGGCAGAGGACAGGAGAGAAGTGGGACGGCATAGGACCGGAGAGAAGTGGGAATGAATATTCGGAGAGATTTGGAGGACAGAGGACGGGAGAGAAGTGGGAGGACAGAGGACGGGAGAGAAGTGGGAGGGCAGAGGACGGGAGAGAAATGGTAGTGGCAGAGTACGTAGAGAGTGGGAAGGCAGAGGACCGGAGAGAAGTGGGAAGGCACGAGACAGGATAGAAGTTGAGGACAGAGGATAGGAGAGAAGTGGGAGGACAGAGGCTGGGAGGAGTGGGAGGACAGAGGATGGGAGAAGAAGTGCAAGGCAAGACGGAGATAGTGGGAAGGCAGATGACTGGAAGAGAAGTGAGGGCATAGATTGAGAGAAGTTGGAGGGCAGAGGATGGGAAAGAAGTGGGAGGCAGAGGAAGGGAGGACGTTTGGAGGGCAGAGGATGGTATAGAAGTGTGGATGGCAGAGGAAGGGAGAGACGTGGGAAGGCAGAGGACGGGGAGAAGTGGGAGGGCAGAGACGGAGAGAAGTGGGAGGGCAGAGGACATGAGAGAAGTGGGACGGCAGAGGACCTTAGAGAAGTGGAAGGCAGAGGACGGGAGAGAAGTGGGAAGGCAGAGGACGAAAGAGTGGAGGCAGAGGACGTGAAGAGTGAGACCATAGACGGGAGAGAAGTGGGAGGGCAGAGGACAGGAGAGAAGTGGAGGGCAGAGGACGGGATAGAAGTGGGAATGAAGAGGACAGGAAGAGTGGGAGGACAGAGGATGGGAGAGAAGTGACAAGGAAGAGGACGGGAGAGAAGTGGGAGGGAAGAGGACGGGAGAGAAGTGGGAAGGCAGAGGATGGGAGAGAATTGGAAGGCAGGGATGGAGAAAGTGGGATGGCAGAGGATTGGAGATAAGTGGGAGGGCAGAGGAAGGAGAGAAGTGGGAGGGCAGAGGAAGGGAGAAAAGTGGGAGGGCAGAAGACGGGAAGACATGGTAGGGCAGAAAGACAGAGAAAAGTTGGATGGGCAGAGACTGAGAGAAGTGGGAGGACAGAGAACGGGAGAGAAGTGGGAGGACAGAGAGAACGGAGAGAATGGGAAGGAAGAGGATGGGAGAGAAGTGGGAGGGCAGAGGACGGGAGTGAAGTGGGAGGGCAGAGGACGGGAGTGAAGTGGAGAACAGAGGACGGGCTGATAAGTTGGTAGGGCAGGGGAACCTGGCGAGCAATGGAGGGCAGAGGACGGGAGAGATGTGGGAAGGCAGAGGACGGGAGAGAAGTGGAGAACATATGACGGGAGTAGAAGTGAGGCAGCATATGGGAAGAAGTGGATGGCAGCAGATGGGAGAGAAGTGGGGAGGGCAAGCAGATGGGAGAGAAGTGGGAGAGCAGAGGTTGGGAGAGAAGTTGGGAGAGCAGAGGTTGGGAGAGAAGTGGGAGAGCAGAGGTTGGGAGAGAGTGGAGAGCAGAGTGTTTGGAGAGAAGTGTGGGAATCAGATGGTGAGAGAGGAACAGATTGGGGAGAGAATGTGAGAGAAGGTAGTCAGTCAGATGTGAATCAAGTAAGAGGGGATGGGCAGAAGATGGGAGCTAAATGGGATGGGCAGAAGATGGCGAGACAAGGGGAACAGAGTGATGTTGGGGGGCATAAGAATGGAAAAGAATGCAACAAAAAGGCAGAGGAGATAGTGATGGGCGAGGAAGGGGAAACTATGAGAGGTAGAGGATGGGGAATAAGTTTGGGGGGTTCAGAGGATGGGAGAGAAGCGGTGGGGCAGAGCACTAGAGGAATATGCAGTCAGTTACAAACGTTTTTTCCTTCTCCTCTGCTAGATGCGGTAAAGTCTCCGCTGTTAAAGGTTCAAACTACTTATTCTGCTGTGACGGGATGGAGGGCAAGTACATCAGTGTGGTGATCCCTGACCGCCATGAGTTCCTGTCCTTGTGCGAGGTCGAGGTCTATGCAAAACCGATTGAAGGGACACATTGTAAATAGATGCCTGGTTCCAGGAGATGATCACATACATGAGACCTGTCCTGCATCTGGTTATCTACCATAGTGAACTTTACAATGTATAAACATGGATATAAGGAATGGAAGGACCATGTTCTCCACCAATAATTTTGTGCTCAAAACTCAAAAATAAAAGTCTTCTCATTGCTCCGTTTCTTCATTTTTCAAATTGTCTACAACAGAGGAGAAATCCGTAAAGGGAGGAGGAGAACATGTCAGTGAGAGGTGGGGTACCGCCAATGAGAGGGAAAGTGAGGGGCTCAGGGGAAGATTGAGAAAATTCCTGCAGAACAGTGATGGCAAACCTTTTGGAGACAGAGGGGCACATTTACTAAGGGTCTGTCGGATGCATTTTGGTTGGGTTTCCCCGACTTTTTACCGTTTTGCCCTGAATTGCCCAGGGTTTTTGGCGCACATGATTGGATTGTGGCGCATCCGCGCCGGCTTGAAGGCGACAAAAATCGGGGGCGTGGACGTCGGACAACCCGACGGATTCGGACAAACCGCATAATTTAAAAATGAAATTGTGTCGCAAGATCAGCATTCACATGCACCGGAAAGAAGAAGGTTAACCCCGGGGACCTGAGCGGGGAAGGGACACATGCAACGCAGAGCAGGGATCGCGACGGGACGGGTAAATAAATGTGCCCCAGAGTGTCCAAGCTATGACCAAAGCCCACTTATATGTCACAAAGTTATTGATCCCTGCTGTATCACAGGTTTTAAACGTATTGGCGTCCCGAGTTCACCAATACAAAAGAAAGATGATGGAGAAACTTGGCTTGTGGCTTCCATCCAGGTTCTCCTGAAGAGGAAGAATCAGGGGACCCAGCAGGAGCTCCAATGACAATCCATCTCTATCCACACCTTCTCGCTCCTCCTGTTTGTGTCCTGGAAGCCAAGGATGTCGCTTTAAAATAGCGCTGAGCATGGCGCGTCCTGGGCTGTACTGGACCAGAGGAGAAAGCCTTGAGTCTTATCTAGCATACTCGGTGGTGGGGGGAAGGCCTGGGTGCCACTTCTGGTTCCCGTGCCATAGGTTCGCCACCACTGCTCTAGAAGATCCCTCCCTGTAGATAGAAGAAGATATGGAGGTCTTATATTCCCGGATACAGGGAATGGCTTCATGGTTAAGCAGATCTATGGTCCTTACCTTCAGGCCTCCAGTGAACCAATCCTTGACTTACTTGTTGATCTCTCACTAAGGTCCCCATATAGACACTTTATGGAAATATAACCGAAATAACAAGTTCAAAGTGCATGTCTGCCCGGGCCTAACAGGTTTTGGGTATCTACAGCCCAGGATTGGTCTAAGGCTGGACAGAGCAGTCATGGTGGCCCTGTCCTAACAGGTATAAATTCTCCCACACCCATCAGGGTGGACAGGGTCCCTGTAAGAAGGAGCCACACAGTGTCACGACCCACTGGTCATGGTCCATGGCTGATGGTTTAGAGGCCTGTGTTGGTAAAATTGGCAAACTCGGGACACACGAGGAGACCAATGGGTCAAACACACAGTTCTTTATTTTCGGATTCCCGGAGTGGCTGGAAATGAAACAGTGGCTTGATCCACAGGAACAGGAGGCTGCAATATAGATGAGGGATCTCCCTGGGGCACTCCTGGTGTTGTGTGGTAATGGATCCCCAGCTAGATGATGGAGGAGAGGCCAGTGATGTTAGCGGCAGCCAGGGATCACACACGGCAATGGAAATCTTTACAAAATTACAGTTTCTTTATTGGCAGCCACAGGCCAATAAATCTTACTGGCAGCTGTTCACGACAGATGTTCACAGGGGTTAACTCTTTCAGTGCAGTATGGCAGCACATGGCTAGTTAGATTAATGCTGGAGTATCTGGAGTAGTGCTCCCATGGCAATGCGCAGTATGGCAGCACATGGTTAGTCAGATTAATGTTGGAGGGTCTGGAGCAGCGCTCCCACAGCACATGGATAGTCAGATTAATGTTGGAGGGTCCGGAGCAGCGCTCCCACAGCACATGGATATTCAGATTAATGTTGGAGGGTCCGGAGCAGCGCTCCCACAGAACATGGATACCTCTGAACCACTGCGGACGATGGCACTAGCCACTACCTGGGACCGGAGTCTAAGTGGTACCCGGTTTTCACCAGAGCCCGCCGCAAAGCAGGTTAGACAAGCTGCGGCGTGGTACCACCAGGTCCTTCCTCAGGTGTGACGTGTCCACAGTGGCAGCCAAGGTCGAGGTACAGAAACGGCAGGCAACCTCGTAGTCTGGGACAGGCAGGAGGTCAGGACAGGCAGCACAGGATCGGAGTCAGAGACGTAGCAACAGGTCAGGGCAGGCGGCAAAGGAGCGATGTCAGAAACGGAACCAGGGTCACAACGGGAATTCAGAAGAAGAGCACAAGGCATCAGAAAAGCTTTCTCTAGGGCGCTAGGCACGAAGATCCGGCAGGGGCTTGCAGGAAGAGGCAGGCTTAAATAGATTCTGCAAAATGGCAAGCGCCAATTAATGGCGCGCTGGCCCTTTAAATTTAGAGAAGTGACCGCGTGCGTGCCCTAGCATTCGGGGCCGCGCGCGCACGGCGGAAGGGAGCGGGCTGGGAGCCGGGGAAGGTGAGCAGCACTGGCGGCGCGCTGGCGGGGGCAGAGAAGCACGGGTGAGCCCGCGACCTGCGTTATGGGTCGCGGGACCACCCGTGACATATATATAAAACCTTTAATAATAACTTTATTTTTGTATATTTAAAAGAAATTGCGAAAATACCACTGCACACAAGAGAGAGTAGAGAGTAGAGCCAAGGATGAACTGTATATAAGGGTAATGTAGGTATGTCCTGAGTGTTGTGTATTGTGCTGGTTAGTTGTTCGTTTGTAGTTTGTTAGTTGGACAGTGATTTATTGTTTCCATCCAGTGTGTCCTTTTGCTGAAAGTATTATTTTACGATGTGTCACTACCATGACTTGAATAGTGAACACTGGATGATTTGGACACTAGGGGGCAGATTTACTTACCCGGTCCTGTGGCGATCCAGCGGCGCCTTCTCCATCCTATCCTGGGTGCAGGTAAGTGTGTGTCAAGCAACAATTTTTTTTTAAAATACCATGGCCGATGTGCCACAATCCGATCGCGTGCGCCAAAAACCTGGGGCAATTCGCCACAAACCGGTAATTTTTGGGAAACCCGACGAAAAAGAGCTCTTAGTAAATGACCCCCTAGGTGTCACTGGTGAGTATTTACTCGTAGTTATAAAGATTGTCACACTTTGCCCCGACACCCCTGAGGACGCCACTGATGTGGTGAAACATGTCGGGGGGGGGGGTGTGCTGTAGTGTTTTTATTTACAAATTGTCTAAGAAGCTTTTCCCTCTGCATCAACGTCTTTCAGGTATTCAATGTAGATGTGGGACAGTACCTTAATCTGGTAAGGCGATGTAAAACAGGTAAGATCATCAGTTCTCCATGTGTCACTGGCTCTGCGATGTTCACTGTGGATCCATGTTTCCACTTGCGGTATGCAGCGGGGCGGCTTGTGGGAGTTCTATTTCCTCCGAGATGGAAACCTCGATCCAGCGCTTTTGGTTCCGCGTTACCTCCGTAGTGGTCCCGTACTAGGAAAGAAACGGGATACGGAAAAAATAGTGCAGCGAGCTTCTATTTAATGAAGACAATGTTTTATATATTATACTCACAAAGTATATTAAAAAACAGGCCTTAAAAATAGTGTGGTGGCACGTAGAGTTTCGCAGTAGCGGCTTCTTCCGGGGGTCGTGAGGGGCGTGAAGGGGGGGGCGCGGCGACTTTTCATATGTGAAAAGTGGCCGTTGCGTTTTTTTCTACGCCAGGCCCTGTCTGGCGTAGGATAAACGCTGCGCAACTGGCAGCCCGATACATCAAGAATTTGCAGCAGCGGGGCTATCATACGCTGGCGCACGAGTGCCAGCGTATGATAAATATCCCCCACTGGATGGAAATAATAGGGCAGATTTACTGACCCGGCCCATTCGCAATCCGGCGACGTGTTCTCTGCGGTGGATTCGGGTCCGGCCAGGATTCATTAAGGTAGTTCCTCCGCCGTCCACCAGGTGGCGCTGCTGCGCTGAAGTTCATCGGAACACACTCAAGTTCACCAGTCTATTCCTAGTGAAGGTAAGTGCAAGCTCCACAACACTTTTCTTTTTTTAAATGCGGCGGTTTTTCCGAATCCGTCAGGTTTTTGTTCGGCCATGCCCCCTGGATTCCGTCGCGTGCACGCCGGCACCGATGCGCCACAATCCGATCGCATGCGCCAAAATCCCGGGGCAATTCAGGGAGAATCGGCGCAAATCGGAAATATTCAGGAAAACGCGAATCGGGCCCTTAGTAAATGACCCCCATTAAATCACTGTCCAACTAACAAACTACAAACGAACAACTAACCAGCACAATACACAACACTCAGGACATACCTACATTACCCTTATATACAGTTCATCCTTGGCTCTACTCTCTATAGATTTTTAAATCTCTTGTGTGCAGTGGTATTTTCGCAATTTCTTTTAAATATACAAAAATAAAGTTATTTGATTTTATATATACATACTCCTCCCAATGTGGCCCTGGGTTAGTCAGATTAATGTTGGAGGGTTCCGGAGCAGGGTCATTGTGCGGTCCTCCTCCCAATGTGGCCCAGGGTTAGTCAGAATAATGTTGGAGGGTCCGGAGCAGGGTCATTGTGCGGTCCTCCTCCCAATGTGGCCCAGGGTTAGTCAGAATAATGTTGGAGGGTCCGGAGCAGGGTCATTCCATGGGCACGGGTTAGCCAGAATAATGTTGGTGGGTCCGTGAGCAGGGTCATTGTGCGGTCCTCCTCCCAATGTGGCCCAGGTAGGTCAGAATAATGTTGGAGGTTTTCCGTATCATGTTCCTTCCATGTGGCACAGGGTTAGTCAGATTAATGTTGGAGGGTCTGGAGCAGGGTCATTATGCGGTCCTCCTCCCAATGTGGCCCAGGGTTAGTCAGATTAACGTTGGAGGGTCCGGAGCAGGGTCATTGTGCGGTCCTCATCCCAATGTGGCACAGGGTTAGGCAACACATTTCAATGTGACACAATTCTTTATGTCGCTATAAGGTTCAGGGATCAAAATCCTGTTCTTAGGCTTCTCCAGACAGAATGGCGTTGATCCTGTTCGTGACGCTAAAGATGAGCTCTAGCGCCCCTTCCCCTCGGCCGAGGTTCTCTTCAAACGGGCACGAGGGACCGCCACATACAGCACTCAGTAAAGAGGGAAAGGATTGGGGGAATTGTTTGTGGCGTCAGTCAGGATAATCGCTGACCCTTGAGGAAGCGACGGCGAAACGTACGTCGGGGTGCTGCGGTGGTGGTCATAGTGAGTCGTCTTGGTAGAGTGGTAGGCCTTTGTACATGTAATGCCCTTTTGGTTTTTGGGCGCAATGACTATTGGGTCTGGACACTCTAATGGAGACATGTACTGTACTCTGTATATTTAACTCTATACCTACTGTGGTTTAATTGTGTTACTATTTACCACCACCGCTTATGAGTGCTTGTTGTTGTGTATTTTAGTGATGTTTTTAATTGTATTGTCCTTTTTGGTACCTTGTGAGAATAAAAATTGATTATTGGATGTCATTGTTTCATGTATTGTGATTTTTTGGTGAATATGGTCCTGATTACTATTGTTGGTATTGTGTTTCGTTTTTAGTATATGGACACGTTACTTATGTAGTGGTTATTCTTTTTTTGGTATTGATTAATCGCTGACCCGGGGCCCAGGGAGATCGATGTTGTAGGTCAGCAGGATGTTTAACCGTTCCCGACTAGAGCTGGCTCCTGGGGGGTGGATAGAGGAGTAGGTCTCCTGCCTTCTGGTGATGGAGGCGCCAATAGAATCAACCATTAAACTTGTGCTTGCACCTAAGTTACCTTCCTCCTCCATGTGCTCCTCACAGGCCCCGCACTCTGTCTGCCTCCGCTTGGCTCCTCAGAACTCTCCTGCCTGTGTCCTCTAGGTCATCTTGCTTCTGACTGACCCGTATCTCCTCCCTTCTTCCTCCTATAATCCTCTTGTGCTGCTCTGGTTATTTTGGTAGTTGGCCTCTTCTTTATTAAAGGGAACCTGTCAGCAGGGACCTCATTTTCACTAAAGACAGGTTATTACACCTGCAGAGCACATCTGCCTCTTCTCAGCATTTGCTTTACAATATAATTGTGTGTTATAGCTTACCTTTCACCCTGACAGAATCCTCTGTGTAGTCCCAGGGGTTGGGCTTTGGTTTGGCTGCATTTCAAAAAAACACCATGTTACTCGTCTGTGCTGCAGACTCCTCAGATCTCAGCCCCCACCTCTGTGCTCCTGTACAGCTCCTCCCTCTCCTAAGCTGTGACCTCTGTGAAGCAGCACAGCGCCTTTCTTTAGTGAAAACCTGTATTTAGTTAACCATATAACTATGAAAGGTGCATACACAGTACATTGCCATTGCTGTAGGAGAATTTACACAAAGTGGAGGGTACTACATAACCTGAGTGAAGTTACCCCCCCCCCAACCTTGTTCAAATATATCAAAATTGGTGACAAATGTTTGTGCTGGTTTGTGCAGCAGAAACTTTTGTTTGTGCCGCCAATGTATACAAGATATTAATAAACATTCCTGCACATAGTACACCCCCTGCCCAGCACACCTGAAGTAGCACACCCCCTGACGACACCCTGCAAAGTACACCCCCGCACACAGTCCCCCTGCACATTACACCACCTGACACACAGTAAACAACCCCCTGCACACAGCCCCCCCTTGCACATCCCACCACCCCCTTCATAGTACACCCTGCCACCGTACAACCCCCTGCACACAGTACACCCCCTGCACACAGTACACACCTCCTGCACATAGTACACCCCCTGCAGCATAGTAAACCCCTGCACCATGTACACCACCCTGACAGATAGTACACAACCTGCCTCACATAGTACACCCACCTGCACCCAACCCGCCACAGAGCAACACCCTGCACATAGTACACATCACTATCCCCCCGGCACATATAGTAACACCCTCACGAAAACCCCTTCCTGTACATCCCTGCACACAGTACACCCCCTGCCACATAGAACCTAATGCACACCTTGAAATTGACCCCCTGCGCACCCTATTCAAGTACCCGTGCAACAGACTCATCTAGTACACCCTCATAGTACAACCCGCACTGACACACCCTGCACATAGTAACCTGGCCAACCACCTGCACAACAGACACCATCCCATCAACTGCATAGACTACAGCAATTACACATCCCGCACATCACCTGCACAAGTCACCCCTGCAGGGACACAGTACCCTAACAGACACACCCGGCAACATTAGTAAACCCCTCGCTCCTGAACACCCAGTGCACCTAGACACGCCCTGCATGTACAGAACTTCACAATATACACATCCATTGCACACTAGTACCCCCTGCACATGACACCAACCATGCATACACCATGCATATACACCTCAACATAGCTACTTACCCCCTACGCACATAGCACACCCCCCTGCACATAGCACACCCCCTGCACATAGCACACCTCCCTGCACATAGCACACACCCCCTGCACAAAGCTCACCCCCTGCACATAGCACACCCCCTGCACATAGTACAACCCCTGCACTTAGCACACCCCTGCACATAGCAACCCCCCGTCACATAGTACCCCCATGCCACAGGACACCACCTGCCCCAATCACAGTACCCAGACCTACACGTCACCCCTGCACATAGTACATACTGCACATAGTACCATCACCCTGCACATAGTACACACCCTGCACTAGTACACTCCCCCTGACATAGTAACAGGACACCTGCCACATAGTACACAGGACACTGCACATAGTAACACCTGCACATAGTTACACACTGCCACTAGTCACACCCATGCACAAACACACGTGCAATAGTACCCACCTGCCACATAGTACATAATATACACACCCTTGCCCAAGTAAACACCCTGCACATAGTACACACCTGCACATAGTACACACTGCACATAGTGCACCCCCTGCACACAGTACACACCCTGCACTATACCCTGATAGTAACACCCACACCAATTAACCCATGACACATATATTCTTAGATTTATTAATCGATTTCATGTCAGAATAATCAGAAGACCCATTAACAATGCATATTATAGATGATTGGAGGGTAAAGAGTTATCTTTTTAATGGGTCCACGATTAGCTGTCAATCACTGATCATGGACCTGTTCAATCAATGTCGAGGAACCGTCAATCACTGATCGCGGACTGTCAATCACTAAGTGTGGACTGTCACTCACTTGGCAAGTGACACCGTCAATCACTGGGGCACGAACCTTCAATCACTTGGAACACAACTGTCAATCTCTGTGTGTGGACCGTCGAATCTCTGTGTGTGGACCTTTCAATCTCTGTGTGTGGTGACCTGTCAATCTCTAGGCCGCAGACCTGTCAATCACTGGGTGTGGACTGTCAATCACTCGGGTGGGACCTATCTAACCATTGAGCCTGGACCGTCTTCACAGGCGAGGAATTTTCAAGCACTGTGCATGGACCTGTCAGTCACTGAGCGCGGATTATCATCACTGGGCGAGGAACTGTCATTCACTTGGAGTCGGACATGTCAATAGCAGTTCATACAACTGACAGCGATGGAGACGCAGAAAGGTTTACACTCACAGTGTAACAAACAGGAGAAGAGCGTAGAACCATAGACACACAGAAGTAACCATATGTAACTAGGGGGACATTGCAGTTGGTTTCTTTACAAACTAAGGCCGATTCTGTGAAGTATTTCGAAAAAATATTTCCCCCCCCCCACCCCCCCAACCACATAACATCCCAAAGCCCCTAAAGGACCATCGAAGAGGCAGGAGGTACATCCAACGCTCCCAACGCCCAATGGTGGATATAAGTCGAAGTGGACAACCCACAGAAAGTTTTCTAGGGACCTTGTCACAATACCTGACCCAAGTGCTGGGGGAAATCATAATAACCCCCTTCTGATGCCCCCCGCCACCCCCCATATGATGCCCCCCATAACGTGTTATGTGCCCTTATAGAGCCTCACATAATAAATCCCCCCACCACAGTGCTGTTGCCCACACCAATATAAAAAACCCCTATATGTAGCCCCCACTTATGTCCATAAATTTGCCCCATCACGATAGACTATGCCCCTTTTAAGAACCCCCCCCCCTCTCTAGTCCCCACTTTATAGGAGATAGTGCTCTATTTCCTTCCTGAACCCCACCCTTAATGACTCCCCCTCCCCCTCACATCTTTGTTCTGTAATCATATCCCTTTATGTAGAAAACCTCCCCCCGCTCTTTTTCTATAAAATTGCAGAATAAAAATCGAGCCCCCCCCTCCCACCCAATTAAAGTGAACGTTTCTTAGATTTCATTAATTGATTATTCTGAAAATTGGAAAATCAGAAGAAGCCACAAAACGCCTAAGTTGATTAGATGAGGTCTCATGGGCCAGCTCAGAGCAGAGGGTGAATGGTGGAGCAGGAAGCCGACATCCCCCGGCTCCACTATTGTATCCAACTCGTGTCGGGGGAGAATCAGGACAATCCTCCCGCGCCTGGGACTGGGTTCTGTAGCTAACGGGACCAGGGGGATCCTCTCGAGTACCAGAAGCACAGGACCCAGAGCCCCCCCCGGAGGAGGCGTCAGCGGAGCGGAGCCCCCACACTGCATGGGTTCATATACAGCCGCAGCAGCTCCAGGAAACTATGGTGACACTAACGAGGATAGTGTGACACAGTATTGTGTGTTGTGCGCATCACAGCAGCCAGTCCCAGAAGTATCAACGGGGGAATAGGGATCCATGCATCACAAATTCAGATTGGGAGGGAGAGATCTGTGCACTAATTAACAGGGAGGGAGGACTGTGAGTCACAGATCCCAAATGTACAGGACTGGGGCGGGGCGACACCTCGGTAACCTGTAAGAATAATCTCCACAAAATGAGGCAATAGCCACAGCAGCAGAGGAAAGCAAACAAGAGATATTAGAATAAATGATAAACAAACAAAAAAAAAAAAATTAATAAATTACCTGTAACAAAAATATCAGTAACTTCCGGATAAGGAACTTCCACATATGACAGACGCTTTTTACTGGGTGGAAAAATGAAATCACAGTTTATATTTATTTATAGTATTGAACCCTAATATCCAGTAGCAGTCAGCAACCGAGCACCACACATCTCACATCTCCACCATTGGGGAGGAGGGGAGTATGGGGACCTGATACTGGGAGGAGGAGGAGTATGAGGACCTGATACTGTGGAGGAGGAGGAGTATGAGGACCGATCTGGTGATGAGGAGCGTATGAGGACACTTATACTGGGGAGGAGGAGAGTATGAGGACCTGGATACTGGGGAGGAGGAGGAGTGATAGGACCTCGATACTGGGGAGGAGGAGGAGTAGAGGACTGCATACTGGGGAGGATTGAGATGAGGACTGTACTGGGGAGGAGGAGGAGTATGAGGACGCTTATCTGTGGGAGGAGGAGAGTTGAGACCTGATACTGTGGAGGAGGAGGAGTATGAGGACCTGATACTGGGAGGAGGAGAGTATGAGGACCTGATACTGGAGGAGGGGAGTATGAGCCTGATACTGGGAGGATGAGGATATGAGGACCTGATACTGGAGAAGGAGGATTATGGGGACCTGATACTGGGGAGGAAGGAGGAGTAATTAGGACCTGATACTGGGAGGAGGGAGGAGTATGGGGAACCTGATACTGGGGAAAGGAGGAGGATTACCTGATACTGGAGAGGAGGAGTATGGGGACCTGATACTGGGGAGAAGAGGAGGAGTTTAGCTGAGTACTGGGGATGAGGAAGGAGTAATGGGGACTTGATCTGGGGAGGAGGAGTATGATGTCTATACTGGGGAGAAGGAGGAGGAGTATGAGGACCGGATACTCGGGAGGAGTAGGAGTATAGGACCTGATACAGGAGAGGAGGAGGATATGAGGACCTATACATAGAGAGGAGGAGTATGAGGACCTGATCGGAGAAGGAGGAGTATGAGGACCGGATACTGGGGAGGAGGAGTATTAGACCTATCGGGGGATATGGTGGACCTGATACTGGGGAGAGGAGTATGAGGACCTGATACTGGGGAGGAGGAGTTGAGCTAGGAGAAGGGGACCTGATACTGGGGATGAGGGTATAAGGACCGATACTCGAGAGGAGGAGATAGGGGACGCATTTGGAGAAGGAGATATTGGACCGGATACTCAGGAGTAGGAGAGTATGGGACCTGATACTGGGAGGAGGAGTTAAGTATGAAGACCTGATACTGGGGAGAGGATATGAGACCTGATACTGGGAGAATGAGGTATGAGACCTGATACTTGGAAGGAGGAGTATATGACCTGATACTGGGGAGAGGAGAGTAGTGGGGACCGGGTACATTTGGGGACGGAGGAGTATGAGGACGGATACTCAGGAGAAGGAGGTAGTATGAGGACCTGATACTGGGGTGAAGGAAAGTATGGGGACCTGTACTAGGGGAGAAGGGAGGAAGATGAGGAACGGATAGGGGTGAAGGAGAGTATGGGACCTGATACTGGGGGTGAAGAGGAGTATGAGGACCTGATACTGGGGAGGAGGAGGAGTATGCAGGACCTGATACTGGGGAGAGAGGAGTATGAGGGACCTGATACTCAGAGAAGGAGGAGTATTAGGACCTTATACTGGGTGAGGCAGAGTATGGGGACCTGTATACTGGGGATAAGGAGGAGTACTGAGGACCGATACTGGGAGGAGAGGATATGAGGTACCTATTACTGTGGAGGAGGAGGAAAGTATGGGACCTGATACTGGAGAGGAGAGGAGTATGAGACCTGATATCCTGGGCGAGGAGGAGGAGTATGAGGACCTGATACTGGGGAGGAGGAGGAGTATGAGGACCTGATACTGGAGAGAAGGAGGACTGACCGTATTAACGTTTACCCAACAAAAATGAACCCCACTCCCCCTTTCCCAAAAAAACCAACACAACTACAATCTGGGATAAAAAACAGGGGGTCGGCCACAGCTTTATTAGTTTACATAACAAATTAAGTGAACTTGTGGTGAAACCTGACCCTTACCCTACTTCACCTTGCCATGCCTGCGCCCCGCTCGGGGTGGGGCATGTCCTAGTTGTTCCGTCGGTGATTTACCTACCGCGGAGGGACGAGAGGGTCAAGATTCCCACCACAAGGCACGTTGGGACTACCAAAACAAAAGGAACACGCATTACAAAGATCACAGAATAAAAATTACAACAAAACCCAATATATACAATATTAACATAGGGAGGGTGGGTGGGATCTCTTGTAGCGCGGAGCAGTCAAAGAGCTGCTGGCTAGCTCCGCGCTACAAGAATAAATTCTGGCCGTGTGCCCCCCATGGCAGTGGAACTCATGGCCACCAATTAAAAATTTAACAGTGGAGGAAGGGGAGGGTGAGAGCAGGAGGGACCGTTGCCCTTACCCCTTAACACTACTTGGCCCTTTTTTAGTTTTTCACTTCCATTTTTCACACACCCACCTTCGAAAAATCTATAACTTGTTTTTTTCCCACATAAAGAAGCTCTGTTATGGCTTATTTCTCTTCGCGTAACACATTGCACTTCGTAGTGAACGGTATTTAAAATGTTCCATGGCGCTACTGGGAAGCGGGAAAAAAAATTCCAAATGAGAGTTAAAGTGAAAACCACATTTGCGCGTTTTTGGGGGCTGTGGATTTTAACCGCTTTCACTGTGTGCCCCAAAATGACAGGTCTACTTATTACTTTGGGTTGCTGTCACTGGAGTACCACATTTGTACAGGGGGGTTTTTATAAGTTTTCAACATTTAAAAAATAACACGTCCTGTACAAAATTTTTTTTTGTGATTTGTCATCTTCTGCGCTAATAACTTTTTCATACTTTGGTGTACGAAGCTGTGGGTGGTGTCATTTTTGGCGGACTTTGATGGCGTTTTTCATTGCTATAATTGTTAGGACTGTGCTACTTTGATCACTTTTTATTAATTTTTTATATTTTCACAAAATGGAAAAAAATGTCATTTTTGACTTTGGCGCTATTTTCACGTTCGGGTTTAAACGCAGTGAAAACCGTTACTTAATATTTTGATAGATCGGGAACGTTTTCGGAAGCGGTGAACCTCTAAGTGTTTATGATTGTTACTGTTTATTAATATTAATATCAGTTCTAGTGGAAAGGGGGGTGATTTGAATTTTTAGGTTTTTTAATGATAATTTTTTTTTTAAAAACTTTTTTTTATTTTACTGTACTATTTTTCAGACTGCAGGGTACTTTAAACCCTAGGTGTACGGGCTCGATCCTCTGACCATATATGCATAACTTGCAATATGGGCAGTATATGGGGATTTAACAACTCATCTTCATACAGTGTGATAGCCAGCGAACAACCTCCTGGCCAAACCACAACTCTTACCCATGGGAAGAACAATCTACACGCAAGGCCAATTGGCCCAGCACAGACTGCAGTCCGCTGCAAGGTACTTTATCGGACAAAAGTCACAAGTCAGTACCCCGCAAACTTCCAAGTTATCTAGCAGGGAGGCTGATGAGTCATTTCTTACTGAGTCAATCAAAATACCCAGAAGGTCAGGCGGTGAGAGTGGGGGACCTATCCAGTCTTCTTTCTCTGGACAACAGGACACCGAAAAATCTGCGATAGTGACGGAACACTGTTCAATGTCTCCAAGTCACTCGTGAGAGTCCTTCGGACGCCACAAACAAAAATCAATCCAAATAATGAATGACCCCAATTGAACCAGCCTCTAAACGTAAGAACCCACTCCAAAAAACATGCTAAACATTTCAAAAACTACATGGAATGAGCAAACCCTCGGGAAAGGGACACAGTCCACAAAGAAGGAATGCGTTAATGTCTGCAACCCAGTAGATTGAAACAGGACGGAGTCACCGGGGGAGGGAGGCGGAAAGCCGACTCAAGCCGACTTAGCTAAGGCCATAGAGGCCCCCACCCGGCTTTATTCAACAAGAGAACCCGCTTGGTCCAAAAAGAAGTGTAAGAAACACGCCACTCCTCCTGGGGAATAACCATACATTGGAACTGAGTCACCACTCGGATACGACAAATGGTTGTATCAGGCAAATACGACCGACTCTTCTTTCGGGACCAAACAAGCGAGAGCCCACCGCAAATTTCAAAAGGCGGCACAAAAAGGGGCCGCCATCCTGCCCAACTCACACCTTTTTTAACAACTTTTCTTTTCCTCAACCAGTACTCGTGTCCCAAACCGATTTAAGATTTTTGACCACATCAGACCGTCACGCGGTACAAACGAATCACAAAACCAAAGGTAAAACCGTCAAGCAGCACTTTTTGCTCCGCTTCAGGTGGTAATTGTCCTAAAAACCACCACGGCCGCATCTTTGCATGAACCGGATGTCTCCCCCTGACAGATGTGGAAGATTTCGCAGGGGTTCTCTGCCTTTTAAGCACCGGAGAGCGAATGGGGCCCCGACCAAGATGGAGCATTCGTGCTTGACTCTTAACAGGATGCAAAGAAGTGAACATGGCCCTTCGTTTAAACAACCAACAGGATCCGCGTAGTTGGAAGCGCCCCGATGCCCCGAGACGGCTCCCGAAGAAGGGAGCCTGAGGCGTTCTCATCATAAACTGACATCCAACTCCAGTCCGCTTTAACATTCCAGAACCTCCGGACCGCCGCTAAAGCGACGCCGAAACTCTCGGCTCATATCTCACCAAGCTGTAACCTCCATGCAAGCTTATGCCAGGATATATATAGTATCCAAATACACAAAATATCTGCACCAGGGCATGCTTCGGTCGCACATGCTACAGACCATAACGCAAAGGCTTGACTCAGTGTCCAAAGGTCGTTGCAAACCTAGGCTTCTTGTCATCACCCTTCTCAAACGCTTCTCCTTATCTACTGTCAACTGATCAGGAGATAACAAATGACAGTATCAATAAACTCAAAATTAAGATTTTCCCGGAGGTCAGCAAGCCACCCGGTGCCCAAAGGCACTCGCCACAAAACAAGGAATCTCTAAAAAAGCATCCCTGCTGACCCCGGGGCTGCACAGGCGGCAAACGATGTCCGCCCCTGGGGATGCCCTGGAGGCACCAGCCTCTTCCTTGCCAAAAACCCGCCTTTAAGGGCGCCCACAACATCATCAACCAGCAATAGCAGACTTTTTCCTTCATGCGGTCCTACAGACAACTCACGCGCTGCTGGAGTGAATACCTTCTGCAGAACCACTGGAGGCGGAGGCGGCATGGGTCGCTAGAGCAACGCTTGAGGATGGGAGACCGTTGCGTACCCTAGCCTCTTTACCCAACCAGGAGGGAGGGAAGATGTTGCGTCTCTCCGCGACCGCCTACTCTCTGGAGCGGGTGTGACCCAACCGTGGACGAGGATGCTAAGTCGCCTGAATAGGTCCGGCCCCAAGCTGGATCTCACCAGACAAACAGACCGCTGCTGTCTCTGTCACTAGACCATGGGACCGCTTAAGGCTCACCCAAGTTGAGCGGAAAAGAACGGAAGATCGAGATCGGTGTCTACACCAGTCCACTCGGGTGGCGAGAGTGACAGGCCAGCCCGAGCGGATACCCGCGCGCGTGAAATTTCCAAACAGCCTTTTTTTTTTGCAGGCCACATTGAGTGGCTTGACCCCCTGTCGCGCCGGCCCGCGAAGCGCCGGCCGCTGAACAGCGTCCGGCGGTCGCGGTTCACACTGATCGACCTCGGCACCCCCCGCCAAGGCAGAGCCGAGGGGTAGGAAGGGGGGCGGGGGGTGAATGTGGACGAACGGGGGGGTGGTCGGTGCTTGTTGCAAACGGTGGTTCGATGAGCCCCGCAATATGGACAAGGGGTCGGAGAGGGGGGCGGGGCTGTGTCAGATGTGGTCTGTTGAACGTATCACTGACTGGGCACCCAGCCCAAACCACCTAGCTAAACGACCCAGCTGTTTGGGCAGGGAACCACAGGGGAGCGCTGTAACTGTGCTGCGCTGAAGGCACAGCCAGTTAACTGGTGAGGAACGCAGGAGGAGGCGTGCCGACCATCTCCTCCCCACGCGGGGACATTGTCACTGCCGCGTCGGCCACTGCTGCTGGCCGACGCACGGTACTGGCCGGCCGCGATGCCGAGGCAGGGTTCGGGACGGAGCCGGCTCGGCCTCCGGTCTCTGTGGAATTGGGAGGGACTAAGCCGACGCGCCGAGCCGCCCGTTCAGGCGGGCAGCGGGGGGACGGGACACGGAGGAGCGCTACACAGAAGAGGAGGGAGGCCGGCGGGACACATGGAGTTAGCCAGCCGGAGCCCTCTCCTCTTCAGCTTCTCCGAGCGAGGCCAATCAAGCGGGTCCGCCGTAATACAGTGCGGGTCCAGGATCCTCTTTGAGCGCGGTAGCAGTCAAAGAGGCTGGTTAGCTCCGCGCTCAAGATACATTATTTGCCCGCTGCCCCAGGGCCAGCGAACCACTGGCCCCATTACAATTTTACAGCGGAAGGAAAGGGGTTAGGGGGAGAGCGGAGGGACCGGCACCTTAAAGTGAGCGAGATACGGCAGTCCTGCAGCCCCCCGACTTATACAGCCTGCGGGCTGAGCAAGTTATGAGACCGATACTGGGCGAAGGAGAGTATGAGGAACGATACTGGGGGTGAAGAGTATTAGAGGACCTGATAACTGTGGAGGAGGAGGAGTATTGGACCTGCTATACTGGAGAAAGAGGAGTATTGAGGACCTGATACTGGGGATGAGGGGAGTAGAGGACCTATTACTGGGAGATGGAGGAGGAGTGACGAGGAACCTATACTGGAGAGGAGGAGGAGGAGATAGGACTGATACTGGGGGGGGAGGGTATGAGGACCGGATACTGGAGAGAGAGAGGAGTAATGAGGACCTGATACTGAAGAGAAGGGGAGGAGTATGAGGACTGATACTGGAGTAGGAGAGGAGTATGAGACCTGATACTGGGGAGAGGAGGGTATGAGGACTGATCTGGGGAGAGGAGGAGAGTATGGGCTGATACTGGAGGAAGGAGAATGAGGACGGGACGGGAGGATGCGAGGGCTACTGACGACCTGGATCTGGGGAGGGGAGGAGTATGAGGACCTGTCCTGGGGCGGAGGGAGGAGTATGAGGACCTGATACTGGAGAGAGAGGAGGAGTATGAGGACCTGATACTGGGGAGGAGGAGGAGTATGAGGACCTGATACTGGAGAGAAGGAGGAGTATGAGGACCTGATACTGGGGAGAAGGAGGAGTATGAGGACCTGATACTGGGGAGAAGGAGGAGTATGAGGACCTGATACAGGAGAGAAGGAGGAGTATGAGGACCTGATACTGGGGAGATAGAGGAGGAATATGAGGAACGAATACTGGGGAGGAGGAGGATGAGGACCGGAAACTGGGGAGGAGGAGTATGAGGAAAACTTTAGGTCCTTGTGCCACCCAGAAAATTTGTGCCGGGGATCCAAACTCAGGGCGCGAGGTTGGAAACTGGAACCTAGAACAGAAGAATAGGCACAAAAATTCTTGCAACAGCTCAGGACAAATGTTTCTTGAAAAACAGGATGAGCGCCAGCACCCAATACTCATCACATCAGGGTCAGGAAGAGCAGCTCTGGCAGCTTCGTACCCGCACCAACACGGAAGGAGTGTGGACCATAATCAGAAACACTAATTGCTTATTTGAAATTGGTAACGCCCCTGGACAACATCCAGCCTAAGTACACCTCCTGGTTGAGATGCAGCAGAAGGTAACAGTTCTTCAGGTTGTGCAGCCTGTCTCCCGCTGCAACTCTGCGGTGAATCTTTACACAGAGAGTGTTGGTTCCACGTCCTCACGGCGGTCGAGGTGCTTCAGATCATCTAGATGTCGGTCCCCATCCTCCTCTGGTGGGTCATCTGACACCACGTCCAGGAAGTCCATTCGGGTCACGCAGCCTCCTCCGGTGATGGTGGCTCCAGTCGTTCTTGCGGCAGCAGCACCTGGGGAGTTCCAGTATGCGGGTGTTTGGGGTAGTGGGGGTGGTCCCTCTGTGGGTTCTGATATTGTTTCTTCATTGAAGGTGTTGCTTGATAAGTACCCCCCTTCTGCTCTCTCCACTCCGGAGGCTATTCACAAGGACTCCGAAGGTGGCAAAAATGATTAATAACTGGCTTCAGGCCTTTTTGGTTTTGGGCTGCGTGATGGGGCAGAAGCACCCGGAGTAAGTACAAACACGAGTGTGCCCCTGCGGGGGTAATGACTCGGCCATCAGGTGAGGGGGGAAGGGCCCTGCGGCCGAATCCAAAGACTCCAGTGAAAGTTTGCGCGATTTCCGAGTCATGGTGTCCCGGTTGCCATTGATAACTGGATAAGCTTGTGGGCGTGGTGAGGGGGTTGTGTGTGCGCAAGGGTTCCACCGGGCAGATGCAGTCCCTTTAGGCCTCTTATGGCCCATGGCTTCTTTGGCTACGAGGGGTGTCCTCCACCAGACATAAGGACACGAGCTGTGCCCCAAACATAGATCATATAATAACCACTCCACAACAAAATGAAGCCACCCCTGGTTGCTCCCCAAAATATCCTATAAACACCCTCACAACACAACTGCCACAGACTGTTACCCCCCACATATGATCATGATACCACCCTCAAACAACAAAATTGAAGAAACACTGGAGACCCAAACATCTATTCATGATCTATTAACGACTACAAGAACTACAAGGACCACGAATGTGAACCCCACACATATACTCACTATATATCACATAACACAAAAACTGATACAAAATGTGCGCCCCCACAAATAATAGTCATATAGCACAAAATCAAACCACAAGTGCAACACTGTGCTCGACAAAGTAACGTATCATGATAACACCAATCAAAAACATAGAGTAGTGTAGCGGGGAGAATGATATTAGTGTGAGGGGGTGGTATATGATATATGGGGGGAGGTTGGGTGTGTTTTAACAGAGCTAGTGGTTAGTTGGTGGAGTAGTGAGGGGTGTATATTATATATGTGGGCGGAGCACAGTGTTATTGTAAGTTTGTGGTCGTGTGAGGATGTGAGAGGTTAGTAGATATATGTGGGGCACAGTGTGTCAGTAGTAGTGGGAGGAGGTACTGTAATAGTGATTGTGCCACGTGTGGTCAGTTGTAGTTATGCGGGTGTATTATGCGTCTTGTGGGTTGAGGCACAGTGTGGTCCGTTGTGGTTGGTGACGGGGGTATATAATGACTATTTGGGGAGCAACAGTGGGGTCAGTGTGGTGTGATGGGGTGTATACTGATATATGTGGAAGGTAGTGCCTTAACCGCTTCTCTGTCTGACGCTACCCAGACACTGGTGCCCTGTTGAAGGACCTGCGCCCGCAGGCCTGGGGTTACTCATGTCTCGAGTAAGACTCCCAATGTGCATCTGATTGTCAGAAATCATTGGTCATCGGATAATTGACATGTCCCATTCAGCCCAGCAACCGGAGAACCACAAGCGAAACCCAAGGGACTGCGGCGGAGCGGCTCAAGGTATTCCTGATAAAAAAGCTATATTGCGTGTGTCTCAAAGTCAGAGGCGTATTGCGGAAGTCTTTGCTGATTCCGGGGCTGAAGACAACTGTTTGGTTAAATCGGAAGTTGTTTGGCTTAAATGTAGATGAATGTTATGATTCCAGGTAAACCGATCTTTCAGAAATGGACAAGGGTTTTGATGACCCCCCATAATATTATCTAACACCCTGCGCCCCCGGCCAGATGACCTATACGACATACAGCCTATACGAACACCACATTTTACGAGTGCCCTATCAGAGAGTACAGGCAATAAACCCCCTACAGTCCATCTCCCAGAATAAACAGCATATCTACAGCACCATACAGTGCATATACAGGACGTACAGCGTTATCCCCCCACCTAAAGTGCCATATACAGATAACGGCATATACACACACCATAGCGTGCCATGACAGAGGTAGGAACATAACCCCCAATACCGCAGTGCCCGATACGACGCTAAAGATATATAGACACATCCATATGCATAAAGCTGTAGAGGATTCTACAACAATACAGTTGCCCCCATATCCAGAGTATACAGCATAACAAACACATACCTTGCATCGAATATAGCAGATGGGTACAAGCATATATACACCCAAATACAAAGTGCAATTAACCATCAGTGCCATAATACCGACGGTCCGCACTATACACACATACAGGCCTATCAAGACGGTACAGGCCATCCTACACAATACAGGTGCAAATCCAGACGTACGAGCATATACGAACACACCTCCCGTGCCATAGTTAAGACCGCTTTCCGAGGCCTAACCCCACACACTTAAGTGCAGTATACAGACGTACAGGACATTATACACCACATCCAGTACCACTTACAGACGACCGGAATAAGAAAAGCACCTACAGTGCCATATAATAACAGGGAACGTTAACCTAGCCTTATCCCCACACATTACAGAAGTACGCATCATATATAACAGTTGTTCTATAGCAGATATAACGCGGTAACGAATGTAGACCGCATAAGAATATAATGGGGTGCCCCTCCTCCATGGACTAGTGTAATGAGAATTGACGGTCCCCACTGGCACTTACTGGGCCCCTAGCAGCTGCGACGGCTCTAGTTACACATGTCCCCACCATAGAACCTGTGGGATGGAGTGTAAATAGGTCAGGTTCTAGGTATCCTACGGGAGCGAAGTTGATCTGGTCCCCTCGCACATTGAGACGACTTCTCAATGCTCCCATGGCGGACCAGCTTTCTGATAGGTAAGGCCTTGGGATTTGTGTGGAGTTCCCATGAGATGATAACATTACGGTAAACAACAATAATCCTCGCTTTTGTTTTCTTGAGTGATCCCACCATACTTGTTCAAGTCACTAGAGGGTGCCCTTGGTGCTGCCAGGTCACTCTGGCATGGGGGGGCTACAATGAGAATCTCCGATCAGGGCGGATATGGGAAAGGCGGCATGCATCCTCCTAGGGGACATTGGGGCGCCGAGTTACTACACAAGGTCCATTCGCGCTCCCAGGGTGCGTCTCTGCGGCGGTGGATTTAGGGGCCCGGCCGGATTCAAATTTTTTTTTCGTGTTTTTTTTGTTTTATTTTTTTTATTTGTTTTTTTGTGTTTTTTTTTTCTTGTTTTTTTTTTTTTTTGTTTTTTTTTTTTTTTTTTTTTTTTTTTTTTTTTTTTGTTTTCCTTTTGTCTTTGTTTTTGTTAAGGCAGTTCGCTATGCCGACGTCCACCATTTTGGCGGCTGCTGCGCTGAAGTCCGCCGAGGCGACGGAACATGCAATGAGCAGAAAAATTCAGAGCGGCGCGGCCTATACCTGGGGTGAAGGTAAGTGTGGAGTTAGCCGCGAACACTTTTTTTAACAAATGACGGCAGTTTTTTTTTTTCGGAATGTTGTCGGATTTTCATGACGACCACGCGCCCGAGCGCCCGCTTTGTCTCGGGCATATTGACAGAGCCCGCGCGCCCCCCCCAATTCGCTGGTGGCACGACTTCCCGGGGGGCCCCTAACCTGGAAAATGGCGCCAAAACTCGGAAATATTCGGGGGGCACACGTTGGGGAAAACGCGACTCCGGCCCTTCGTAATAGGACCCCCCAGTGTGTGGCAAGCTCTGCCACGTCTACCCCGCTCTTGGCCTGATTTATTTGGTTATCTTTATTCTTCTCCTGTTGGGCACGCACACACCTACATTGAGTCTTTCAGGCTGCTGGTTGAATCATATTTCCACAAGCGAAGGCTGAGTGTCTGTTTGGATTTGTGTCCAAAAACATACTCCTTACCGCGCGTGACATCATCACTGAGCCGGGTGCGGATTCTCGCTGAGGAGAAGCGTATTGGAAACCCAGGGGGGGGGGGGTGGGGGTTGGGAGGGGGCCGCCAAGACCCACAGTGGTCGAGGTGTTATGTAGGGCAAGACTTATACTAGAACGGGGCCCGGGAAAGTGTGCCGTGTCGGGAGGCATCCCTCATGTCTGATGCTGAAACATTTCCTTAGAGAAATTAGTAAGAAGCAGGAGTGACCGCGGTTCCTGTGTGTGATTGTTACCAGGTCACCGGATCGATGCGTCTGGTTTCCCCCGCTGCGCTACAAGGTAGGATACAGAGCGACACAGAAGAAAGCGTGGCGACCTGGCGCGCGCAGAGGAACCAGGGTAGAACAAGCTAGATAAGGTCCACTTCTCACTGACGGTTGGAACTATTGCTAGCTCTACTATGAGCAGTGAAAGAGATAGGGGATTCATTACTACCGGGCTCACGCGCAGGCATTTCGTCGGAGGGTCTCCCCCGAAGGATTTCAGATTGTTGCTCCTCATTGCCCTGGGGAGTTTTGGGACCCACGTGAACCGGAATTTGGCGTCCTGGCTTTCATGGGGGGGGACGTGATCGGTCGTGGACAACACGACGGATTCGAAACACACCAAAAACGCGGCTTTGTGACCCCTTTGTCTCACGCTCAAGTAGATTACATGCCCGGGACGCTGCCGCAGGTGCAGGCGGCGGACCATGAACGCAGCCAGCACGACACAGTAGGATATCAGTGCGCGGCCGCATTCTTAGTGAAATCCCGGCAGGACCCGACTCCTGTCGGGGAACGTGCCAAGGATAGTGACTGGCCCGGGGGTAAGTAAATGAGCCCATCGGAGTCACACCAGTCACAATAACAATGTGCTGGGCTCGGCTAACGGGTGGAGAAGATCAATGATGCCACTGCCCATGGATCTAACGGACCTGAGCCATAGCAGCAGTGAACGACATGAAAGATCGAGGATGTAATATAACACAATAAGCTGGAAACCGGGACACAGCCGGTGCACGAACAGATCCAGGACCACATCGGGTGGAATTACTTAGGGCAGCCGCTTCGGGTGCGTTCCCGACAGTGGTTCCCCGAAAATATTTTCCTACTTTGCCCGATAAATGTACGCTGAATTGCCCCGGGCATTTTTGCGTCCGCAAGTTCGTATGCAGATTGTGGGCGCCTCGGCAGCTGGCATGGCACGCGCGGAATCGCGTGGAGGTGCGGTGTGGCCGATCAAAAACCCGACGGATTCTGCCGAAAAAACGACGCATTTTCAAACCCGAAAATTGGGGCGCGTGGAAGGCTTCCCCGCTTCACCTGGGTCCATCTCGTGCTTCTGGCGCGGTATTAGAGGATTTCAGCGCAAGCAGCGCCACCTGGGGACGGCGGAGGCCCCTCCCTCATAAATCCGTACGACCCGAATCCTGTTCGGGAAGTGACGCTGGACGCGCATGGGGGCCGGGTACGTAAACGCCCACCAAATGTGGTCTGTATGTCACTGCTCTTAAGGCGCAGCGAAGGCTCTCTCGCCACAAAACCTCGAGGCAGATTCCCGAGGATCGCAGTTTGTCTTAACATCACCGCCTACCTGTCCTGTTTCTTGAAAGTAAAAGCAAAAAAATAGAAGTAAGATCAAAGAATCTCACACAAGTTCATTATAACCAAGGCATAAGTATGATGCAGTCAGACACGCTTCCCTAATCTTGCCTAGGAATGTTGTGTAATATGTTTGCAAACTTATATTATTTTGTTGTCCAGACTTTTACTAATGACAAATAAACATTCTGGGGGCCCCATTCTTACCAGGCCCAGCGCGATACAGGCGGCGTTCGCTTCTCTGCGACGGATTCGGGTCCGGGCGGGGATTTACGACTTCGGTGAGTTCCTCCGCCGTCCACCAGAGTGGCGCTTTGCATCGAACAAGCGGAGCCGAAAATAAGATCTTAACGCACCCGGAGCATTGCACCATCCCCTAGAAGGTGAAGGTGAGCGGCTCCCCACCCGCGACACATTTTCGGGATTTTGTAAACTTCGGCGGTATTTTCGAATAAGTCGGGAGTTTTGCGTCTCGGCCAAGCCCCCCCCGATTTCTGTCGCGCGCATGCCTGCTCCCGACTGCGCCACCATCCGATCGCTCGTGATGCCAAGAAAAACCCGGGGCAATTCCTATGTACAAGCGCGCAAGATCGGAAATATTCGGGGTAACGTCGGGGAAACCCGGGTGGGAATCGGGCCCTTCCTAGTGAAAAGACCCCTATATTTTATTCGTGCCACAAGTGTTTCATGCCACTGTTTCTGTAATTACTAACCTCCTATGGGGGGGGGCTGGGTGCAAACTGAAGAGACCAGGTAACCCCTTACCCTATCTGCAACATTAGTACACCCTGCCATAGTTATAAATGAACATGGACGACCCGCTGCGCCCTTTTTACACCCCGCCCTGACTATACACCCCCCTAGCACATGTACCCCCCCCCCGTGAGAACAGTAGGAACACCCCCTGTGACATCGGCTACGACCCACCCGAATGCACATAGTACAGCCCCCCAGCCCTAGTACCCCAGCCCCCTGCATAGTACCACGCCTGACACGATCGTACACAACCTCACATGAGTCCACAACTGCACAAGTTACACCCCTGCCCTAGTACCCATCAATGACATAGTACACCCACTAGTGAACAACCTGTGACATGACATAGAACACAGCCTGCCACAGTCACCACCCCCCTGCAACATCATACAGTTACCCACCCCCCATGAAGATAGTACCACACTGCAATAGGTACAAACAATGAAACATAGTTCACCCCCCTGCACAGAGGTCACCCACCTGCACAGTAGTTTCACCCCCCTGCCACATAGTTAGCACCCTGCATATAGTACACACCCGATGCACTAATTTTACCACCATGATATAGAGACACCACTTGCCACCATCCACTATGCACATAGTGACATTGTCCCTGCAAAATAGTACATTCCCTTGCAACATAGCACACCCCACTGCAATAGAACACCCTTCACGCCTAGCAACCGGCCTGCACATAGCACACCCCTGCACGATTCGTCCACCCCATGACATAGTACACACCCCTGCCCGATGTAGCACACCCCGATGCAAAAGTAGCACACCCCCTGCCATGGCAACACCCCTGCAAATAGACACCCTGCACCATAGCGCCCCCACACCTGACACACATGGACACCCCCCTAGGCACATAGACGTACACACCCCATGCACTAGCCACCCCCTGCCTCGCACACCCCCTGCAGCATGCTACACCCTTCCACCCAGTTGACATCACCCGTGCACACAGTAACCCCCTGAAAAACGGTACACCCCTTCGACACAGGAGCAGGCCGGGCCGCTGCCCCCGCCACTACCCCTCGCACACAGCAACACCCCTGCACATAGCACACCCGCCCTGCCGCACAGTACACCCCCTCTGCACAGCAGTACACCCCTGACAACAGTACCACCCTGCCACAGTCCACCCCCTGCACATAGTACACCCCTGGCAAAAACATAGTACACCCCTGCCCGCTTAGTCCCCCCGCCTGACATAGTAGCACACCTGCCCTAGTCACCCACCCTGCCACAGTACACACCTGCACCTTAGTCCAGCCCCCCCTGCCAGTCGCTCCACCCCTGCACAGTACCACACCCTGCACACCCGTAGCACCCCATTGCACATAGTACAGGACCCTGCCACACAGTACACCACTGCCACCTTTCAGCGACAGCCCCTGCACATACGCACACCCGGTGATGCAATAGTATACACCTTCCAACAGTGAAACCCCATAGGCACAACAGTACACCCCTGCACCACAGATAACACCCCAGCGCACCTAGGTACACCCCCTGCAAAGTAGCTACACACCATGCCACGTCTTACACACCCTGCAGCCTAGTATCACCCCTGCACATAGTACACACCCATGCCACAGTACCCACCCTGCACAATAGTTACACACCCATGCACATCGTACACCCCTGCAATAGCTACACCCCGCTGCAACACATACAACCCGGCACCTCGTACACCCCCCATAGCACACAGATCACCCCGACTGCACACAGTACACAACCATGCACCTAGTGACACCCCGCTGCCCAATTGAACGCCCCCCTGCAGAATAGGATCCAAACCCCTGTCACCGTGTACAAACCTGCACATGTAGTACAGAGACCCTGCACATAGTAACCCCCCCCTGCAAATAGTTACACTCCTGCCGCTCCCACATACCCGTGCACACTGACGTACCCCACCCTTGCCAAGGACACCCCCTGCCCCCGTACACAAACACCTGCAGCATAGCACACCGCTGCACATTAGCCCATCCCCTGCACAGAGAATCCACCCCGGCAAGTGCTCACCCACATGGCGCCACCCTAGCCACACCCCTGCACATAGAGCAACCCTTGCCCTGAAGGAACGCAACCCCCTGCCTCGCCCACCACCCGCCCTAGTAGGACACCCCTGCACACCCAGTCCACCCCCTGCACACAGTAGCACCATGGCACACCCCGGCAGTACACGCCCCTGCAACATAGTACCACTGCACATAGTACATCAACCGCCATAGTACAGCGCCCCCTGTGGCACAAGATACTCCCCCTGCAAATAGTTACACAGGACACTGACCCAGTACACAGGACACTGCCATAGTACACCCGCGTACCTATACAGCATCTGCACACAGTACACACCTGCACCTGAGGTACACCCCATGTGACACATCGTTTCCCACACCCTGCAACATAAGTACATACATATACACACCCCTGCCCACGTACACAACCAGGCCAATAAGTACACACCATGACATAGTCCCCCCACCTGCACGCGGTGCACCCCCTGAAACACAGGTCCACAAAAATGCAACTAGTACACACCTGAACTAGTAACACCCATGCACCCGAGTTTTCTTACGATTTAATTCCTCGATCATTGGTCCAAGAATCCTTGCAGAAGAACACCAATTTAAACCCTTCAATATTATCGGATGATTGGCGAGGGTGGCTAACAGCGTTATGAGGTTTTACTGGCACGGAGCTGTGCAATTCACTGAGTCACGGACCTGTAAATCCAAAGGTGGTCGAATGGGCCCGTCAATCACTGATCAGCGGACCGTCAATCACTAATGATGGGAGCCTGTGCGCAATCACTTGGCAATGCCACGTCAATCACTGGCACGCGGGACTGGTGCACGTCAATTGGAACAAAGCTGTCACAATCTCTGTTGGTGGAGGACGGAGAGGCCTGTACAAAATCTATGTGTTGTGGAGCTTGTCAATCTCTCGGCGCCGACTGTCAATCTCTGCGGCGACAAGAAGCTGTCAATCAAATGGGGGTGTGTGGGAACATGTCCATCACGAGGGTGTGGAAGCCTGATCCGGACCTTGAGCCGGAGACTGTATTCCCCAGTCATGACTTGTCATAACTTGCATGGACCGTCCTTCACTGAGCGCGGATCTATCCCAAGTCACTGGGCGGAGGTAAGCCTGTCCATCCCTGGGAGTCGGACATTGTCCCTTGACAGTTCATGGCATTATACCGCCGCATGGAGGACAGCGAGACACGGTTTCACCCTCCAGTTGATCCCACCCAAACAGGAGAAGAGCGTAGATCGCCCCTAGCACCCCCCAGGTACATAGGTAAATATGGCGGGACAAACGGAAGGATGGAGAGGTATAAGACTGAAGGAGAGATTTAGGGTGAAGTAGTGAATGCAAACAACAAATGATTTAAAACCCAACAGCCCCTCGTAAGGGGAAACACACAATCAAAAAGAAAACTTACCGACCCCCCAAGTCGCGCCCAGATGAATCGTAGTCAACGTTGATTGCCCACCACTTAGCGGCGCCCATTTGGAAAAGCAAGAAACGATGGGAATAGGAGCGAGGGCACGAGACATGCCTTTGCGAACAAGTAGGTGTTGGAAGAAGCAACGAGAGGTAGAGTCAGGACGTTAAAGGGAGGGGCCCCCCTGACCCGCCAACCACTAACATCCCAATACCCTAAGGAACATCGAAAGAGGAAAGGAAGTACAGACCCAGCCTTTCCCCCAACGTCCCAAAGGTGGATCTAGTTCGACTAGCGGTGGCACCACAGAACGAGTTTTTAAGGACCTTGTACATACCTGAAACCGCCGTAAGGCAGTGATGGTGGGAAATCGAATCACCCCCCTTCTGGATGGCCTCCCCCCCCCCATACTCTGCGCCACCCTCAGGTGTTATGTTCCTATGAGCCGTACATAAATATAAATCCCCCACACAGTGCTGTGCCCACACCCTATAAAACCCCCTATCTGTAGCCCCCCCACTAGGGTCCATAAAATTGCCCACTCACGAATAATGACCCCTTAATAAGAACCACCCCCTCCTCTAGCCATACCCACTTTTATAGGGGAGCTCGTTACTTATTTCTATGAACCCCCCTTATGCTCCCCTCAAAGCTGGTGTGAAGATGGGTAGTGGGTAGGGCAGACAATACGGAACTACAATACTTGTTCATGTAAGTCTCATCCCTTTTGGGTAGAAACCTCCAGCCGCCTACTTATTGCTATACAACTGCCCTAAAAGTAAAAAAATGAGGCCCCCCACCTCCCGCCAAGTACAGTGACACGTTGTTCTTAGAGTTCATTATGATTATACTGAATCTGGGAATTATCAGGAGAGAAAGACCGCCACAAAACGCTAAGGTTGATTAGATTCCGGTGTCATGGGCCACGTCGAGATAGAGGGTTGGAGATGGTAGGAGCGGAAGGCGAG
This sequence comes from Engystomops pustulosus, assembly GCA_019512145.1. Lineage (NCBI taxonomy): Eukaryota > Metazoa > Chordata > Amphibia > Anura > Leptodactylidae > Engystomops > Engystomops pustulosus. Next base: position 47,517 of record WNYA01000162.1, on the reverse strand, counting down.
GAAGGGACGGACTCCCCCGGCTCCCACTCTATCCACAACTTGTAGAGCGGGGGTGGAATCCGGGACCACTCTCACCCGGGCCGCTGGAGCTGGTTGAGAGCTCCGGGCAGGGGGGCTCCATCGAAGACAGAGATCATAGACAATGAACCCGAGCCCAACCGCGGAGGCGATCAGCGAGCGGAGCCCCACAGGCACACTGCAATGGGGTCTATAACAGAGCGTCAGCGAATCCCGGCACTGATAGGGACAGCTCACGGAGTGCTCGGGTGGACCCAGGTATTGGTGGGGTGCAAGCACATTCAACAGCAGGCCCACGTCACACCAGGAGAGTATTCACTTGGCTCAGGGAATCCATGATCACAGACATAGTGAGAGAGGGAGGAAGCAGAGATCTGTGCACAGAATAAGCCCGGGGCGGTACGGAATGTGGATGGTCCCGCTCCCCCCCCTGTACAGGACGGAGTGCAGGGGCGCCCCCCTCGTGTAACGCCTGTAAATAATCCGTCCCCCCCCCCCTGAGGAAATTCCCCCCGCAAGCCGCGCGCCGCACAACCCCGACATTCTTAGAGGGATAACTGATAACGAGCACCCACAGCCCCACTTGAATAAATTACCGCGTCCCCACATATCAGTAAACGTTTCCCCGCGATAAGGCACTCCCCACTATGGGACCGCCGCTTTTACTGGGTGGTGGCACCTGAAAATGAATGAACCTCACCGCTTTCCTTTAGTTAGATATTACACCCGTCAATCTCGCTAGCCAGTCAGCCAAAACCGAGCCCACCACCCGTCTCCCATTCCCATATTGGGGGAGGCGGGGCGGCGTATGAGGACCTGATACTGGGGAGTCGTCTGTCTCTGGGACCCGGACCTGGTGAGGCAGGAGGAGTATGAGACCTGCTCCTGGGCGGCGGAGAGTATGAGGACTGCTCCTGGGGCGGGGAGCGTATGAGGACACTGATCCTTTGGCGGAGGCGGCGTTTCCGGCCCTGCTACGTGGGGAGGCGGGCGTGTCTAGCGGCCGATACTGGCGAGAGGGCGGCGGAGGACGTATGGGGGACCTGCTCGCTGGGTGACGGAGGCGTATGGGGCGCCCCTTGCTGCCTGGCGAGGCGGAGGCGTCGGGGCCCTGTCCTGGGGGAGAAGGCGGAGAGTCGCTTCCCGGATACTGGAGAGCGCAGGAGGAGGCGTCTGGGGCCTAGTACTGTGGGCGACGCGGAGGCAGTTTGCGGCCCTGCTCCTGGGGAGGCGGAGGCGTCTGGGGACTGATCCCTGGGGAGGAGGAGCTGCGTCCTGATCATGGGGCGGCCGGAGGAGGCGGCGGTATGCGGACCTGATACGTGGGGAGGAGGCGGGCTTCTGGCGGACCGGATACAGGAGAGGAGGCGGAGTATGGGCCCTGCTCCCAGGAGGGCGGGAGGAGTATGCGGGAGCCCTGATACAAGAGCGCGGAGCGTCTGGGGGACCTGCTACTGGGGGCGCCGGAGGAGTCTGAGGCCGGCTATGGGTCTCGTGGTGGACCCTGATCCTGGGGAGGAGGCGTCTGAGGATGATACTGGGGCAGGAGAGGAGGAGGTCTTGCGGCACTGCTCCTGGGGTCTGAGGAGTATAAGGAACGCGATTCCTCCGCGGCGTAGCGAGGAGCGGGATGGGGACCGGAATCACCTTTGGTAGGGGCGGAGTCTGGAGGACATGGCCTGGGGCGAGCGGCGCGAGGTCTGAGGACGCTGGTCCTGGGGCGGGCGGGTCGTATGCGGGGCCCTGTACTGGGGCGGCGAGGAGTATGCGGACCTGGTCCTGTTGTAGAGAGGGAAGAGTAATGCGGACACTGCGGCCTGGTGCAGGCGGAGTCTGCTGCAGTCCTGCTACTGGGGCGGAGGAGGCGGTATGGGGCCGGCCCCTTGGAGGAGGGAGGAGTATAGAGGCCCGGCTCCTCGGAGCAAGGAGGAGTGATGAGGACCTGATATTGTGGGTGCGGAAGCGTTGATGGGGACTGATTTCTGGGGTGACGGAGGGAGTCAGCGGCCCTGAGACTGGGCGCGCGGAGGGGCGTATTGAATCCTCAGATAAGGGGAGGAGGCGGAGTAGTATGAGGGACGGGATACTCAGGGCGCCGGAGGGGTATGAGGGAAGGCCTGAGTACCTGGGGTGGACGGAACGAGTATGGGGGACTGCTACTGGGTGAGCAGGAGGAGGATGAGGACCTGATAGCTGGGGAGGCGGAAAGGGAGGCGGAAGTATGGAGAGCCTTATACTTGGGGGAGGAGGGAGGAAGCGTATGAGGACCTGATGCCTGACGTAGGCGCCGAGAGTATTGAGGACCTGATACGGCGGAGGAGGCGATCTGAGGACCTGATACGGGGAGGAGGCGGAGTAATGAGGACCTGATACTGGAGAGAAGGAGCGGACTGACGTATTAACGTTTACCCGAACAAAAATGAAGACCCACCTCCCCCGATTTCCCAAAAAACCAACACGCAAACTAACCAAATTCTTTGATAAAAAAACAGGGGGGTCGGCCACAGACTTTCTTCTTCCTAACCAGCAAATTAGATGACATGTGGGAAGCCACCTGCCCCTTACCCTAAGAGTTCACCTGCATCTGGCCCCGCCTCCGCGGGGGAGCATGTCGCTGGTTTTTCCGTAGGTGATTTATAATACCGAACGCCGGAGGGTCAAGATCCACCCAACAGGCCAAGCTGTGAACTACAGACAACAAACATGAAGAAGAGCTAACAGAATCCTAACACAGCATCAAAGAGAAAAATCCCCAACAAACCAATAAATACAGACTATTAATAGGGCGGTGTAGGGGGGCCTTGAAGCGGGGTGAGGCAGTTCAAAAGAAGGCTGCTAGCTCCGCGTGCTCAAGAATAAATCTCCTGGCCGCTGCCCCACGCAGTGGCCAGTGGAACTCACTGGCCACCAATTCCGATTTAAAAGATGAGAGAAACAAGGGGAGGGAGGGGAGGAGCATGAGGGAGCCGTGCCCACTAAAACCCCTAACGACTATTGGCCTTTTTAGTTTTTTTCCCTTCATTTGCACCACCTACCTTCAAAGATCTTAAAACTTTTTATTTTTCCACAGAAAGAGCTTGTTATGGCTTACTGTTTCGGCGTGACAAATTGCCCTCGTGAGAGTGACAAGGTCTATAAATGTTCCATGTCGCCGATAGCTGGGGCAGGACTGGAACACCCAAATCGACAAATGCGCAGTGGGCCATGGTGGCCAAAAACACGATTTGCGGCGTGTTCTGTGGCAATGATTTTAACCGCGCTTTCCCGGTGTGCCCAAAAGGCCAGGTCTAACTTATTCTTTGGGTGTGCTCCCGATCACGAGGGATACCACCTTTGGTACCGGTTTTATTTATAGAATGTTGTCATCATTGTAAAAAGAATTACAAAACCTCCTGTACAAAAACTTTTATTTTTGATTTTGTCATATTCTGGCGCCTACTAACTTTCATACTTTGGTTGTAACGAAAGATGTGGTGGTTGTATGGTTGTCTTTTTTTGCGAACTGTTGTGATGGCGTTTTACATTGCGAATCATTGTTAGGACTGTGCTACCTTTGATACTTTTATAATTTTTTTATATTTTCCCAATGGATAAAAAAAGGGTAAGTTGTTGACTTTGGACGCTATTTTCGCGTAGACGGGGTACACGCACATGGTAAAAGAACCGGTATAGTATATTTGATCGCTCAGGGACGTTTCGGACGCAGGGGCATGTGATAACACTGTGTTGATTTTTCGTTGATTAATATTAATATCAGTTCTAGGGACAGGTGGGGTATGTGAATTTTTAGGTTTATTAATATAATTTTTTTTTTTTAAACTTTTTTTACTATACTTAAACTGATTTGATCAGACTCCCTCTGGTGAACTTAACCTGCTAGGTTGTCTGATTCGATACCGAGTCTACCATCTACTGGCCATACTGCAATATGGCAAAGTAATATGGGATGTTACAATCTCAGATTCCTTACAATGTGACTGGATAGCCAGCGGACAACCGCATGGCGAAAAACTTCGACCTCTGGGAAAAATTATACACGCAAAGGCCATTTGGCCCCAGCACACAGAGATGACCGTCGCTGCAACAGGTCACTTATCGGACAAACAGGCACAAGTCACATGTCACCCCGCAAAAACTGTTCCAAATTCATCAGCAGGGAGCTCGAGAGTAATTTCTTCTGAGTCACTCCAAAATACCAGAAAGAGGTCAGGTCGGTTCGTGGGACTTCCGTCTGCTCTGCTGACAAAAGGAACACCGAACAAATCACATCGTGCGACGAAGTGACGGACCAAGGGTACAAGTAGTCTCAGCAACTCGTGCGCTTCCTTCGGACCACGAAAAAAAAATCAGCGACAAATACATGATGACCCCCAATGACGACCAGCCTTAAAACGAAGAACCCACTCACAAAAACAACGCTAGAACATTCCGACACTACAGGCTAAGGAGCAACCATCGGAAGGCCAGGTCCACAAGAAAGACTCGTTTGATTCTGCAACCAAGTAGATGAAAGCACAGGACGGATGCACCGTAGCGGAGGCGGAAAGCCGCCTCAGCTGTAGCCCGGAACTTAGCCATAAGGGCCGGGACCTGCTGTATTACAGCCCCAGCGCACCGCTTTGTGCAAAAAGACGTGGTACGGAAACAGCCCACTCATCCTGGGGGAATACCATCATTGGGACGCGTCACACCCCCCTTTTCCCGAGAGAGGGGATACGACAAAGGGTTGGTATCAGGGGCGAAACTTACCGAATCTTTCTGTGGAGGAAAAAACCAAGCGGAGAGAACCGCCAAATTTTCGGAAACGGCGGAAACCAAAAAAGGGGCCCGCCATCCATGCACAACCTCAACCTTTTTAATATGTACCAATTGTTGTACTCAACACCCGCTAACTGTGTCCCAGGAAAAGACCGATTTTAGATTGTTTGCCCCCATCAGACCGTCACGCATAGGGGATAGGTTCCAAACGGAAATCAAAAAGATAAACCAAAGGTAAAATAAACCCGTCAAGCGGCACTTTTGGCCTCACGGTTTCAGGTGGTACTTGTCTAATACCCCGGCCCGCATCCTGTGCAACACTGGAACGGCGCGAGTTCGCCTCGCCACGGACAAGCCTTGTGGGGAAGATTCGCAGGGGTTCTCTGCCTTTTTAAAGCACCGGGAAGCTGAATGGGGCCCACGCCACCTATGGCGCCTTCGTGCTGCTTGAATTGACAGGTGCCCAGAAGTGGACAGTGGCCTTCGTTAAACACCCAACAGGATCCCGGACGTTGGAAGCGCACCGGACTGCCCCGAAGCGGCTCCCGAAGGAAAGGGAGCTGAGGCTTGTGTCAATATTAACTGAATCACGAAACATCAGGCGCTCTTAATCGCCATGCACCAAGCCTCCGGACTCGTTGCGCTAAGCGAAGCCGAAAGCTCTCACGTCATATCATCCACAAGCGGAACGCTCCATGCAATTGTATGCGCGGTTATTAAGTATCCAAATACACGCAAAAAGCCTGCACACGGCGGCTTCTGTCGCACGCACTGATACTAGACCATAACCGCACAAAGGCTTGAAGCCAGTTGCAAAGGTCCTGCACCTTAGGCCTTATTGTAATCGACACCCCTTCTCCAAAGCTTCTCGGTATCAACTGTCAACTGGATCAGGGCGGTAACCGTGGATAACAATGACCCAAGTATCACTAACTATCAAAATACCGCATTTTCTCCCGGGGGAGGCGTCGCCGGCCCCCCGCGTGCCCAAAGGCAGACTCCGCCACAAAAACAAGGACTCTCAATAAAAAGCATCCCTGCTGAGGACCCGGGGCGACCGAGCCGACCGGCGGCAACGAGGTACGCCCCTGGGATGCCCCGGGGCATGACCCGCGCCATTTTGCCGACAACCCGCCTTAATTGGGCCCAGCCCCAATATCGATCACCAGCACTCGCAGCCTTTGTCACTGCCGGGTCTCACAGGCCCGACTCCCCCGCTGGCGGAGATGCCCTGCTGCGAGAAGCCCCGCTGGAGGCCGGAGGGGGGGAGGGGGGGGAGGTGGGGGGGGGGTGGGGGTGGGGGGGGGGAGGGGGGAACGGCATGGGTGCGCTGAGGCACGTGAGGATGGGGCCGTGTGGCGGTTACCACGAGCTATTCTACCCCATGAAGGGAGAAGAGGGTTTTGCCAGTCTCCGCGAACCGCCTCTCTTGGAGCGGGTGATCGTGATGTGACGCACGCGGCCGCGGCAATGAAGCGCGCATGGAATCGGTCCGTAAGGCCCCAGATGGATCTACGCGACGCGGCCATGCTGTCTCCTGTCCGCGGACCTGGACGGCTGTAAAAGGCTCACCGAGCAAGTTTGAGCGGGAAAAGGACCAGGGAAGATCAGAGATCGGTTGTTCACACCGTCGCATCCGGGCTGTCGCGGCCGAGCCCAAGCCCAGCACGAGAAGGAAGGGGGACCCGCGCTGCGGGGAACTTCCAAACAGCTGCCGCTCCTCTTGGAGTGGCTATGATGCCCTTCAGCGCGAGGTCCGCGGAGGACCGGAACTGAGGTAGCGCCGGGCCGCGGAGAAAACAGCGTGCCGGCGGTACGGCAGGGGTGCATCACTATCGTGACCTCGTCACCCGCCAAGGGCAGGACCGAGGGGTAGGAGGGGGCGGGGGTGCGAGAGGGGGGTGAAGGGGGGTGACATGTGGACGCAGGGGGGTGTGTGGGATTGGATGTTTGCCGAACGGTGCTGCTGAGCCCAGCCGCACTGAGTGACAAGAGGGTGTGTCGGAAGCGGGGGGAGGGGGGCGAGGTGTCAGGTATGTGCTGTTTGCACCTGATTATCCCGGCTGGGCACCAAGCAAACCCAAGCTAAACGACCAGGCTGTTTGAGGCAGGGACGGAACCAGGCAGGGGGTAGCGCGCTGTGTTTTTTTTGCTGTAACTGTGTAGCTGCGCGAAGGGGCACGCAAGCCAGGTTAACTGGGTGAGGAGACGCAGAGAGCGGCGTCGCCCGCATCTCTGCCCACGACGAGGGCGACATTAGTCACTGCCAGGAGGCCGGTCGACACGAAGGCTGCGGGCCGACAGCACGGCTAATTGGCGGGCCGCGGGTGATCCGGAGGGGTCCGGGACGGAGCCCGCGCTCGGACCGAGTAGTTGATGGGGGAGGGACTAAGCTGCAAGGCGCAACGACCGCGAAGTGAAGGCGGGCAGCGGGGGGAGAGGGCGACCGGAGGAGAGCCGACACAGGAAAGAGAGGGAGCCGGCTGGGACAGCCAATGGGGAGTTAGCCCGCGGGCCTCTCGTCAGCAGCTCTCGCCTCCGGCAGGGCCGATCAAAGAGGGGGGGTCCGACACCATAGTAGTACTTGCGGGTCCAGGGATCTCTTGAGCGTGGGCAGTCACGGGAGGCGGCTAGCTCCGCGCCTCAAGAAATAAAGATCTGGCCGCTGCAGCCCCAGTGGCCAGCGGGAACTCACGTGGCACCAAATAAAAGTTAACAGCGGGGGACAGGGGGAGGGGGGAGGAGCAGGAGGGACCGGCCCTTAAAGGAGCCATGGAGGGAGACGAGGCAAGGCCGTGCAGCACCCCCCGGCTTAGTAAGGCACGTTGTAGAGTTGCCGGGTGAGCCGTAGTATGACGGAGCCTGATAACTGGGGAGAGAGGCGGTATATGAGGAAAGAGTAAATCCTGGGGTGAAGGAAGGAAAGTAATAGAGCCCTTACCTGAGTACTGGTGAGGAGGAGGAGTAGTGAGGGACATGATACTGGGGTGAGGAGGGAGGAGATGAGGACATGATTACTGGGGAGGAGAAGGAGGAATATGGGGACCTGATACATGGGAGAGAATGGCGGGCCTATGAGGGACCTGATACTGGGGAAGAAGGAGGGCGTATGAGGACCGGATATGGGGAAGAAGGGAGGAGGTATGCGGCGACCTGATGACTGGAGGAGAAGGAGGAGGTATGAGGACCTGAAGACTGGGGAGGAGGAGTAGTATTCGGCCCCTCGTAATTTACTGGGGAGGCGGCGGAGGACGTACGAGGAGACGCATGATTTAGCTGGAGAGGAGTGACGGAGTATGAGGACTGATACTGGGGAGGAGGGGAGGAAGTATGGAAGGACATGATACTGGAAAGGGAGAAGGAGGGAGTGATGAGGACGTGCTCCTGCCTCGAAGGAGGCGGAGTATGCGGACGCTGATCCTGGCGAGGAGGAGGCCGGTGGGGGGCGTATGAAGGACCTCGATCCTCGGGGCGGGCGCGGCGGAGTATGAGGACCCTGTCGCTGTGTGCGCCGGGGGAAGGGTATGAGGCCCTAGCTCTGGGAGGGAGAAGGCGGGCGAGTGATAGCGGCACGGATAGTGGGGAGGAGGCGGGCGTCTGAGTCCCTGGATTACTGGGGCGGCGGGGCGTATGAGGACTGAATGCGCGGCGGCGTCGTCTGCGACCTGAGATGGGGAGGGAGGAGGCCGTATGAGGACCCTGCTCCTGGAGAGAAAGGAGGAGTCTGGGCCTGATAATGAAGCGAAGGGGCGTGTCTGAGGACGCCCTGATACTGGGCGAGGAGGCGGAAGTCTGAGCCCTGATACTGGAGAGAAGGAGGCGTCTGCGTCCCCTGGCCCTGGGGAGAAGGAGGAGTATAGGACCTGATCCTGGGGAGCAGAGGAGTCTGCGGGCCCATGATACACGCGAGGAAGGAGCGTCAGCGGCCTGATACGGGAGATGGAGGCGTCCTATGAGGTAACGAATACTGGGTGCCGAGAGGACCGGAGACGGGATGAAGGGACCGGACCTCACCTGCGGGAGGAGGCGTATGCGGAAACCTTTAGGTCCTGTGTGCCAGACCAGACGAAAGTTGTGCCGGGGAGTCACCAAACTCAGGCGCGAGGTTGGCCAACGGCGAAACCGGTAGAAAGCAGCATAGGCACAAAAATTCTTGTGCCCCCCGCAGCTCAGGAGCAAAAGTTCTTGCCAAGAAACAGGCGATGGAGCGCCAGCGCACACGGCAGAATACTCATACATCAGGGTCAGGAGAAGACGCAGCCTGGCGGCTTAGTACGCCGCACACCACCCAGGATAGGTGTGAGTTGGTGGAACCAATCCGACAACACTAATTGGCTATTTGAAATGGTTTAAGTCCCTGACGACAACAGCATCCCGGCCTAAGGACACCGCCTGGTTGAGAGAGGCCGCAGCCGAAGGTAAACAGTTCTTCAGGTTGTGCATCGCTGTCCCCGATGGCGTCTGCGGGGATGCACTCTTTACACAGAAGAGTGTTGCGTCCACGTCCCTACCGGCGGTCAGGAGGTGCTTCAGTCATCTGAGAGTGGCCGGGGAGGTCCCCAATCCTCTCTTTGGTGGGTACTCTGGCCCCCCGTCCAGGAAGTCCATTCGGTCACGCAGCCTTCCTACGGTGATGGGTGGTCCGTCGTTCTGCAGTCAGCAGGCCCCTGGCGGCGTTCCGAGTATGCGGGTGTTTGGTGGGTGGTGGTCGTGGGGGTGGTCCCTTGTGGGTTCTGATATCTTGTTTCTCATTGAAGGTGTGCTTATTCCGTACCCCCCGTCTGCTCTCTCCACTCCGGGAGGGCCTTCACAAGGACTCCGAAGGGGGTGAGCAAAAAATGCTAATCACGTTGCTTCAGGCCTTTTTGGGTTGGGGCTGGCTGACGGGGCGACAACAGAAGCACACCGGCAGTCGAGACAAACCCGAGTGGCCCACTGCGAGGGGGGGGTGTGGGGACATGAGTGGGCCCGTGCAGGTGACGGGGGCGAGGAGGGGAAGGAAAGGGCCCTGCGGGAGACACGGTCCGCGATCCAAAGACTCCAGTGAAAAGGAGATCTAGTTGCGCGATTACATGCCTGGCTCAACTGTATCCTGATAAGGACGGCGGGCAGGGGCCAACGTGTTTCAAGTTTCATTCTGGTTATTTTTATCACGTTCCCTTTTGTCCCCGAGGGTTCTTTTGCTGGTAACTTGAAGTCTGCCGCTGAGACATCATGGATGCGCCTGGTCCTGTGGAAACAGGCCATTTTTAAGTCTCTGCAAGTATTTTGAGAATGTTTAGTTCCTTCTTTGAGGTGGGTGGTTCGGTCCCGCGATGGTTTTTGATCCGTCACCCAGCTAATTTGGAGCTATTTTGGTTCGTTGGTCCTTTCCAACGTCACCAGTGGCTTCCCCGACCCTAACTTGTGGCACCTTCCCCTTTAGTAGATGGCAATATTCGGGCTCCCTATTGCTGGGGAGGGGTGCTTGGACAGTTGATTAGTTTTCGGGAATAGAGGCTACGCTTCCGAGATGGGCAGGCGATGGTTTTGAGTGTCCCGGTTGCCCATGGATAACTGGTAATACTTGTGGGGCTTGGTGGAGGAGGTTGGTGCAGCAAGAGGGGTTACACTGCGGCAGCTGCGTGCGTCCCCGTTAGGGCTCCTTATGCCCATGGGATGATCTTTGGACGAGGGGGGTCACTCCACCAGTGATATATACATTGTATACTGTACATGTAGTCAGTGTGATATATACATTGTATACTGTACATGTAGTCAGGGTGATATATACATTGTATACTGTACATGTAGTCAGGGTGATATATACATTATATACTGTACATGTAGTCAGTGTGATATATACATTGTATACTGTACATGTAGTCAGGGTGATATATACATTGTATACTGTACATGTAGTCAGGGAGGATCTGGATGGTTCCTGGAGTCAGATTGGGCTGTAACCCTGTTGGATGATGGTTCCTGGGTGTCAGGGACCCTCTGATGGTCTCCGGGGGCCGCACACACCCCCCACTACCCAGAGACCTCGGCATCCTCCATTCTCCAACAGATCAGACCCATATGGGGGAAGGTGCCCCCCCACTACCCAGAGACCTCGGCCATCCATCCATTTCCAGATACAGCCCCTCAGAGGAAGTGGCCCCCCACTACCCAGAGACTCGGCATCCTCCATTCCTCCAGATACAGACCCCTATGGGGAAGGTGCCCCCCACTACCCCAGAGACATCAGCATCCTCCGTTCTCCAGATACAGACCCTATGGGACGTGCCCAAGAACCCCACTAAAACCCCAGAGACAATCAGCATACTCAATCCTCCAGATCAAGACCCCATGGGGAAGGTGCCCCCCAGCCACCCAGACAATCAGCATCCTCCAATCTCCAATACAGACCACCTATGGTAATGTACCGCCCCACCACCCAGGAACATCAGCCATCCCCAGTTCTCCTCCGAATACAGACCCATATGGGGAAGTGCCCCCCACTACTACCCAGAGACATCGCAACTCCATTCCAGATAGACCCCTATTAGAAGGTGCCCCCCACTACCTCAGAGACACAGCCGCCCCATTCTCCATATACAGACCCAATGATGAGGTGGCCCCACTACCCCAGAGACATCTTGCATCCGTCCAATCTCAGCATACATACCCCTATTGGAAAGGTGGCCCCCCCACTACCCAAGACATCAAGCATCCCCAATCTCCGATATACAGACACCTATGGGGGAAGGTGCCCCTGTGCCCCCCCCACCCAAGACTCACGATCCTCCATCTCCAGATACAGACCCCGCTGGGGAGTACCCGCCCACCACCCAGAGACATCGGCAATTCCTCCAATCTCAGATACAACCCCTATGTGGAAGATATTCCCCACTAAAACCCAAGACATCGGCAATCCTCTGTTCCTCCAATACAGACCCCTCTGAGAAGGTGCGCCCCCACTACCCAGAGACATCAGCATCCCTCCATTCTCCAATACAGACCCCTATGGGGAGGTTGCCCCACGCAATACCCACGACATCATACATCCCGCATTCCTCCCAGATACAGACCCCTATGGGGAATATATTCCCCCCTACCCAGAGACATCGCGTCCTCTGTTCTCCAGATACAGACCCCTAATGATGAAGGTGCCCCGCACTACCCAGAGACATCATCATCCCCCAGTCTCAGATACAGACCCTATGTGGACGTTCCCCCCAATACCCCGAGAACAGCATCCTCCATTCTCCAATACGACCCCTATGGGGAAGCGTGCCCCCACTACCCAGGTAGACAGCGCATCCTCCATTCGCCAGATACAGACCCCTATTGGAAGGTGCCCCCCCACTATCCCAAGCATCCATCCTCCAATTTCCAATACAGGACCAACCTATGAGGAAGGTGCCGCCCCCCCCACCACCCCGAGACATCTGCATCCTCCTTATCCAGATACAGACCCCTATAATGAAGGTGCCCCCCACTGCCCGAGACATCATCCTTCTCCGTTCTCCAGAATACCGCCCTATGGTAAGGTGCACCCACTATCCAGAGACTAAAATCGATCCTCCTTCTCCAGATACGACCCCCTCTGAGGAAGTCCCCACGCGACCAAGACATCAGATCCTCCATCTCCAGATACAGACCCCTTGGGGAAGGTGCCCCGCACACCTACCCATACTAAGCATGCCTCCATTCTCCGATACAGACCCATATGGGAAGGTTGTCCCCCCCCTACCCAAGACAAAAATCGGCATCCTCCAATCTCCAGATAACAAGACCCCTTGGGTAAATGCCCCCCACTACCCAGAGACATCGGCATCCTCCTCCAATTTCCAATACGACCTCTATGGGAAGGTGCTCCCCACTACTCGAGACAATCATCATCCTCCATTCTCCAGAGCAGACCCCTATTAGGAATGTTGCAACCCCACTAACAGAGACATCCGCATCCCCTTTCTCCTTTCCCAGATCAGACCCCTATAGGAAGGTTCACCCACTACCCCAGACCTCAGCAACCATCCATTCTCCAGATCCAGACCCCTATGGGAATTGCCTCCCACTAACCCCCGAGACATCAATCATAACTCCAATCTCCAGATACATACCCCCTATGAGAAGGTGCCCCCCACCCGAGACATCACCTCCTCCAAGCTCCGGATACTACCCCTATGAGTAAGGTGGGGGCCCCACTAAATACCCCACCCAGAGACTCAAAGCATCCTCCCATCCTCCCTATACAGACCCCTATGATTAAGTGCCTCCCAATACCAGAGACATCACATCCTCCAATCTCCAGATACAGACCAAGAGGAAGGTGCCCCCACTACCCAGAGACATATCACCATCCCCAACTCCTATACAACCCCTATGGGGAAGGTGCCCCGCCCACCAACCCAGAGACCTCACCATCCTCCACTCTCAGATACCGACCACTATGAGGAAGGTGCCGCCCCACTACCCAGACAATCACCCATCCTCCAATCTCGGTATACGGACCCCTATTAGGAAAGGTGCCCCGCCCCCCCACTACCCAGAGACTCATCATCCTCAATCTCCAGATTACCGACCCTATGGGGGCAAGGTGCCCCCCACACCCATAGACTTCAAGCATCCTCGGTTCGCCAGATCCAGACCCCTTAGTAGGGTGGCCCCCACACCCATAGAACAATCGGCATCCTCCAATCTCCAGATACAGACACCTATTGGGAAGGTGCCCCCCCAACACCAGAACATCAGCATCCTCCCATCTCCAGATACAGACCCCCTATGGGGAAGGTTCCCGCCCATCACCAGAGACCATCACAATCCTCAATATCCAGATAGACCACCTATGAGGAAGGTGCCCCCCGAGCCACCAGAGACATCAGCATCCTCCATATCCCAGATCACAGACCCCTATGGGGAGGTGCCCCCTCCACCTCCCAGAGGCATCAGCATCACGCCAATCTCCATATACAATCCCTATGGGGAGGCGCCCCCCAGCACCCCAGAGACCTCGTGGCATCCTCTTGCTCCATATACAGACCACATATGAGAAAGTGCCCCCCACAGAGAGACCTCGGCATCCTCCAATCTCCATATACAGACACCTATAGGAAGGTGTGCCAAACCACCACCCAGAGACAGAATCGGCCCCAAAAACAAAAAAGAAAAAAAATCCTCTGATTCTCCATTTTACAGACCCCGCTACATGGAAGGGTGCTCCCGCCACCACCGCAGAACTCGGCACTCCTCCAATTTCCAGATACAGACCCCTATGAGAAGGTGCCAACCACCACCCAGAGACCTCGCGATCCTCCGTTCTCCAGATACAGACCCCTAGATGAAGGTGCCCCCCCACCGCCACCCAGATACATCGCAATCCTCCAATTCCGATTCAGAACAGACCCCTATGGGAATGTGCCCCCCACCACCTCAAGACTCAGCATCCTCCAATCTCCAGATACGACCCTCTATTGGAAAGGCGCCCCCACCCCCCAGAGCCATTGGCATCCTGGTCCAATCTCCAGATAATACAACCCCTATGAGCAATGTGCCCCCTCCATGACCAGGACATCGGCATCCTCCAATCTCCAATACAGACCCCTATGAGAAGTTGACCCCAAGCCCCCAGAATCTGTCATCCTCCGTTTCCTCAATACCGGACCCCCTCATGGGAAGGTGCCCCCTCACTACCCAGAGACGTCACCATCCTCCAATCGCCAGAGACAGACCCCTATAGCAATGTTGCCCCCCCACCACCCAGTAGACGAGATCAGCATCCCTCCATCTCCAGATAAGACCCTATTAGAAGGTGGCCCCCCCCACCAGAGACATCGGCATCCTCCTTTCTATACAATACCGACGCCCTATGAGAAGGTTCCCCCCCCCACCCAGATACATCGGCAACCTCCGTTCTCCCACATACAGCCACTAGTAGAAGTGGGCTCCCCCCACCACCCAGAGACATCGCAATCCTCCAATCTCATATACGACCGCGTGAGGAAGGTGCCCCCTCTACAGAGCGACATCGCATCCTTCCAATCTCCAGATGATACAGACCCCTAAAAGAAAGGTTTGCGCCCCCCACCACCCAGTAGACTCGGCATCCTCCCTCCCAATCTCCCTATACAGACCCTTATTGAGGATGTGCGCCCCCCCCCCACCACCCAGAGACACCGGCATCCCCGATTCTCTCAGATACAGACCCCTAGAGAAGGTTGCCCCCCACCACCCAGAGACCTCACACACTCCAATCTCCAGATACGACCCCTATGGGAGGGGCGCCCCCCACCACCCAGAGACATTGCCTCCTCCCAATCTCGATACAGACCCTTTATGAAGTGCCCCCACCCAGCCCAATACATCATCATCCTCGCAATCTCCAGAATACAGACCCCCATGGAGCAAGGGCCACCCCGCACCTCACCCAGAGGCATCGGCATCCTCCTTTCTCCAGATATCATCCCCTATGGGACGGGTCCCCCCCACCACCCAAGACTTGGTCACCCTGCGTGCTCAGATACATATGAGTAGGGGCCCCTCCTACCCATAGACTCATTATCCTCCTTTCTCCAGATACAGACCCTTAGAGGGACGGCCCCCCACCACCCAGAGACCTCAACCATCATCCATCTCCAGATGACAGACCCTTATGAGAAGGGCCCCCCACCCAGAACATCGTAGTCCTCCGTTCTCCAGATACAGCCCCTATTAGGAAGTGTGGTGCCCCCACCACCCAAACCTCGCATCCTCCAATCTCCAATCCAGACCCCTATGAGGAATGGGCCCCCCCACCCAAACATCGGCATCCTCCAATCCCCAGATACAGACCCTTGAGTAAGTTGCCCCCCACCACCGAGACGTCGCGTAATCCCCTTTCTCCCGATACAGACCCGCCCTATGAGGTAGAAGGGCCCCCACCACTCAGAGACCATCCCACCAGCCTCCCGTCTCTCCAGATCCAAGACAACTAGGAGGAAGGTGCCTCCCACCACCAGAGACACTCAGCATCCTCCATCTCCAGAACAGACCCCTCTTGATGAAGTGCCCTCCCCCCCACCCAAACATCACCATCCTCCAATCCTCCAATACGACCCCTAATTGGGAAGGTGCCCCCCCCACCCAAGACATCCCATCCTCCACTCTCCGATACGACCCCTATAGGACGGTGCCCCCCCCACCACCCAGAGACTCGGCATCCCTCCTTCTACGATACAGACCCCTCTG
Source organism: Engystomops pustulosus (assembly GCA_019512145.1). Taxonomy (NCBI): domain Eukaryota; kingdom Metazoa; phylum Chordata; class Amphibia; order Anura; family Leptodactylidae; genus Engystomops; species Engystomops pustulosus. Next base: position 31,548 of record WNYA01000162.1, on the reverse strand, counting down.
AGGACAGGTGCCCCCACACCACCCATAACATCAGGATCCTCCCATCTCCAATCAGACCCTTATGAGGAGGTTCCCCCCCACCACCAGAAACATCACCATCCGCCAATCTCCAGATACAAATAGACCCCTATGGGGAAGGTGCCCCCCCACCACCCAGAGACATCACCATCCTCCAATCTCCAGATACAACCCAACCTAGAGGAAGGTGCCCCCCAACCACCCCCCAACCACCCAGAGACATCGCATCTCGTTTCAACAGATACAGACCCCTATGATGAAGGTGCCCCCCACTCCCCAGAGACATCACATCCTCCAATCCTCAGATACAGATCCCTATGGGAAAGGCGCCCCCCACCACCCAGAGACATTGGCATCCTCTTTCTACAGATACGACACCTATGAGTAAGGTGCCCCCCCCCATCACCCAAGACCTCGCATCCCGTTCTCCATAAGAAACACCTATGAGAGGTGCCCCCCACAGAGAGACATCGGCATCCTCCAATCTCCCAGATACATGACACCTTGAGGAAGGTGCCAACCACCACCAAGAGACATCGGCATCCTCCGTTCTCCAGTTACAGACCCCTACAGGGAAGGTGCGCCCGCCACCACCCAGAGACATTGGCATCCTCCGTTCTACAGATACAGACCCCTATGAGGAAGGTGCCCCCCACTACCCAGAGACATCGGCATCCTCCGTTCTCCCAGATCTACCCCTATAGGAAGGTCCCCCCACCACCCAGAGACATCGGCATCCTCCTCAATTCCCAATACAGCCCCTAGGAGAAGTCCCCCCACTACCCAGATACATCACATCCGCAATCTCCAGAGACAACCCTATGGAAAGGCGGCCCCCCCACCAGTAGCCATTGGCACCCTCCAATCTCCATGATACAGACCCGATTGAGGAAGGTGCCCCCCCATTCCACCCAGAGACATCGCATCCTCCATCCTCTAGACTACATGACCCCGATGAGAAGTTGCACCCCACCCCAGAGAAACTGCATCCTCCTCTCCAGATCAGATCCCTATGTGGAAGGTCGCCCCCCTACCACCAGAATCTGCATCCATCCTCTCACATCTCCAGTACACCCTATAGAGGTGCCCCATCACCCCGAGACACTCGCCCGTCCCACTTCCCAATACAGACCCTTGAGAAGGTTCCCCCCCATCAGAGAGACATCGTGCATCCCCTCAAATCTCCAATATCGTACCCCTATGAGAAGGTGCCCCCCACCACCCAGAGACATCAAGCATCCTCCAATCAGATCCCCCATGGCAAGGTACCCCACCCCAGACATGGCACCGCATCCCAGAATAACAAGACACCTGAAGTCCCCTCACCACCAGAGACTAGTCGCATCCTCCTTCCTCCATATAAGAACCCCTATGAGGAAGGTGCCCCACCCACCAGCCAGACATCACCAGCCTCCAATTTCCAGATACAGACCCCAGGAGGATGGGCGGTGGCCTCCCACCAATCCCAAGACATCATCATCCCTCCAATCTTCGCATATACATGACCCTAAGGGAAGTCGCCGCCAACAGGCCAATCCACCCCCACCCATCACGCTGGAGGTCCCCAACCCAACATCACCATCCTCCAATCTCCAGATAACAGACCCCTATGGGGAAGTTCCCCCCACCACCCAGAACATCAGCCATCCTCCAATCTCCAGTATACAGCCCCTAATGAGAAGTGCCCCCCCCACCACCAGAACTCGGCATCCTCCCTTCTCCAGATGACAGACCCTAAGATGTGCCCCCCACCCCCTAACGCATACATCATCGATAGCCTCCAATCTCCAGATACAGATCCCCTATGAGAAGGTTGCCCCCACACCACCGGGACACCAACCGGCCATCCTCCTTTCTACCCGATACAGACCCCTCATAGAGAAGGTTCCCCCCCACACAGAGAACATCGCAATCCTCCGTCTCCCATAACTACCCTATTAGGAGGTCGCCCCCAACCCCAGAGAGCATCGCATCCCCTCATTCTCCAGTTACAGACCCTTAAGGAAGGTGGCCCCCACCACGATAACATCGTGTCATACCTCCTCTAACCTAACAGACCCTAAGAAGGTGCCTCCCCACCACCATAGACGCTGGCATCCACTCCAGCTCCAATATCAACCCTCTATGAAGGTGCGCCCCCACCACCCAGAGAAACCGGCAGACTTCCTCCGTTCTTCAGATACAGAACCCCCCTATAGAGGAAGGTGCCCCCCACACCCAGAACACAGCATCCTGCCAATCTCCAATACAAGACGCCTTGGGGAAGGCCCCCCCACCACTCAGAGACATTGTGCATCCTCCTCTCCAGATACAGCCCCTATGATGGAAAGGTGCCGCCCCCACCACCCAAGTACATCAGCATCCGTCCGTTCTCCAGATACAGACCCCCCTATGAGAAGGTGCCCCCCACCCCAGAGCATCAAAATCGCATCCTCCTCCGTCCGATCAGACCGAAACCTATGAGGAGGTGCACCCTGCCCCCCCCACCGAAGACTTGCAACCTCTCTTCCAAGTACAGAGCGCATGGAATGGTGCCCAGCGCGCAACACCCAAGACCAATACACCATCCTCCAATCTCCAGAACAGACCCTTATGGAAAGGTGTCCCCCCACCCAAGACATCGGTCTCCTCCGTCTCCAGAGACATACCCTCTAGAAGGAAGGTGGTCCCCCCACCACCCACGAGACATCGCATCCCTCCTAGATCCCCAGAACAGACCCTAGAGGAATGGTGCCCCCCACACCCAGAATACCAATCGGGCACCTCCGTCTCCAATCCCCCTATGGGAAGCCACCACTAGCACAATCCTAGGCTACAGATGACCCCAATGTCCCATCCCCATCCAGAGACCATCACACCATCCTCCAATCTCCTAGAAGCAGACACCCTATGAGGCAGGTGCCCCCCAACCACCCCGAGACAGTCGACAGTCCTCCTATCTACCATACAGACCCTCAAGAGGAAGGTGCCCCCACCACCCAGAACATCACCAATCCTCCATTCCCAGATACATACCCCTAGGAGAAGTGCCCCCCCCCGCAGCCGAGAAACATCGGCTACTCCTCTCCGTTCTACCCGATCACAGAACCCCTATGGGAGGTGCCCCCCCCCCCCACTCCAAGACATCGCACATCCATCTCCTTCTCCAGATTACGACTCCCTGCATGTGAAGGTCGCCCCCCACCACCCAGAGGTACATATCTGCATCCTACCAATCCCAGATCAGACACCCCTTGAGGAAGTTGCCCCACAACCAACCGGCATCCCGTCACACTCTAGGGAGGCAACACACAGACTCGGTAACACATCCTTCTCCCAGTATACAGACCCCTAACAGGGAGAGTTCGCGCTTCCACCCACCCAAGACATTGGCATCCTCCTCCTCTACCAGATACAGACTCCCTATGAGGAATGTGCCCCCCCCACGACCCCATACAACATTCGATCCTCCGTCTCCAAATACAGACCCCTAGGAGAGAAGTGCTCCCCCCACCACCCAGAGACACAATACATCCCCAATCCGATACAGACCCCTATGATCATGTGCGCCCCGCCCTATGCACCCCAGAGACATTGGCAATCCTCGCTAATCTCCAGATAGCCTAGAATGGCCCCCATACCATGGCACACCATCTATCCCGATCAGACCCTTGAATTGCCCCACCCCAAGAAACTGGCAATCCGGTCTTCGCAGATACAGACCCTAGTGGGAAGGTTGCCCCCCACTACCCAGAGCCACTCACCATCCTCCAATCTCCAATATACACCCCTATAGCAATGTTGCCCCCCCCCCCCAACCACACCATAGCCACTCATATCACTCCAATCTCCGATAAACCCCTATGAGGACGTCCCCGCCCACCACCAAGAGACAATCGAGCCCTCCTCGTTCTACATATACAGACCCCTATGAGGAAGGTGCCTCCCCCCACCCAGAACATCACATCCTCCAATCTCATAGACAGACCCCTAATGAGGAATGGGCCCCCCCCACCACCCAAGATCATCGGATCCTCCACATCCCCAGATACAGAACCCCTATGGATGAAAGGTCCCTCACCACCACCACAGACTCTCGCATCCTCGTTCTCCAATATATCGACCCTCTATAGGAAGTGCCCCCCCCACCACCCCGAGAGACTCACCATCTCTCCAATCTTCCAGATCCAGACCCACTCGGTGAGATGACGGTGCCTCCCCCACCCACAGACCATCAGCATCCTCCAATCTCCAGTATACGACCCTAGAGAAGGTCCACCCCACCACCCATAACTCACCATCCCTCCACTCTCCAGATAACCCCTAGTGGAAGGGGCCCCCCCCACCCAAGACATCCGGATCCCTCCATCTTCACAGATACAGACCCCCCATGAGCGTGCCCCCCCACCACCCAGAGAACAGCGGACATCCTCCATCTCCAGAACACAGACCCTATGAGGAAGGTGCCCCACCACCACCCCGAGACATCCAGTCATCCTCCATTCTCAGATACAGATACCCTATGGAGGCCCAACCGAGATCGGCCTTCCCTCCTTCAATCGACCAGAAGCCTCCATCCATCCACGCATCCTCGCGTTCTCCAGTATACAGACCCCTATGAGAAGGTGCCCCCCCCACAGAGAGACATCGCTCCTCCAATCTCCAGATACTACACTATGTCAGCGTGCCTAACCACCACCAGGAGACTCGGCAAATCCTCCGTTCTACAGATACATACACCCTAGGAGAGGTCCCCCCCATACCCTTCACGGCCATCCGCCCTCTTCATAATACAGACCCCTATGAGAAGGTGCCCCCCACCACCCACAGACATCGGCTCCCGTCCGTTCTACATATCGAACCCCTATGATGAAAGGTCCGCCCCCCACTCCCAGAGACAATCAGCATCCTCCAATCTCCCGATACAGATCCCCTATGGGGAAGCGCCCCCCGCCACCCAGAGACACTCGGCAATCCTCCGTTTCTCCATATAAGCCCCTATAGAATGTTCACCACACCACTACCCAGAGACACTCGAGCATCCTCCATCCTCTCCCAGATACAGAACCCCTATGAGGCAAGTGCGCCACCCCACACCCAGAGACAATCACTATCCTCCGTTCTAATAGACCCCTATTAGTGAAGGTGCCCCCCCCACCCAGCACCCCTCGCTGTTTGCATCGACCTATAAGTGCCCAACCAGACTCACCTCCTAATTCCATAACAGACCCCTGATAGGAGGTCCCCCCCACTCACCCAGAGACATCGGCATGCCTCCCATTCTCCGAATACAGACCCCTATGGGGAAGGCTGCACCCCACTTACCCGATACTCCATCCCATCCTCCCCAATCTCCAGATCAGACCCCTATGAGGAAGGTGCCCCCCTACACAGCATACAGTCGTGGCCTCCTCCCATCTCCAGACCTCATGAGCGACCCTATTAGAAGTTGCCCCAAACACCACCCAGCGGAGACACGATGACCTCCGATTCTCCCGATACAGACTACCAATGGGATGGGAGGGAAGGTGCCCCGCTACCATTGATACAATACGAGCCACCTCGATTCCCTCCAGATGAGCACGCCCGCATATTGTAGGAAGACGTCATCCCTGTTCAGCCTACACCAGGAGACAACGTCAGGGCGGGTAACTCCTAACTCTCTACAGACTCAAAACACCTTGGAAGCCGTCGGGATCCATCTATCACTACGTCCCTGTCACTGCCTGCCACCCGGATACACACCCCTGGAGAAGGTAGCACCCCCTGAACAGGGTCACATCATTCCTCGTCAGCCTTCTCCCGGGAAGAGATTACAGGGATACCATCTCTCTGATGCCCATACCCCCCGACCGAGAGACTCGCGTCCGGGTTTCCATTATCGTCTGTTCAAGACCCTACAAGCCCTGAGAGAGAGACGCGATGCCCCACCTCACTCTAGTTATCCTGTTCATCGCCATTACTCCGGGATGAGGAGACTCTATGGCCGTTCACACGGAGGAGCAAGACCAAACAATCTCCAAGGAGGTACTGGTCTACTAGTTAAAATACAGAACCATACCGACCCGATCAAGGAGAAGGCAGATCGATGGGGTACAGTCCCTAATTCTCTCTGTTATCCAGCCATACAGATCCCGGGGATCGAAGACTGTACAGGGGATACATCTTTACTCTCTGTTATCACCATTACAACTCAAACAAAAACACCCCCCGGGCAGGGAGACTGTAACATGGTGGGGTATACAATTATTACTCTCTGTTATCAGCACATACATCCCCGGGGATAGGAGACTGTAAGGGGGGGGATACATCTATTACTCTCTGTTATCCGCATTACAACCCGGGGAGAGGAGACTGTACAGGGGGATACAATCTATTACTCCTGTTATCAGTCCATTAACACCCGGGAGAAGAGACTGTACAGGGGGGGATACAATCTTACTCTCTGTTTATCAGCCATTACATCCCGGGAGAGGAGACTGTACAGGGGAGACAACATCTATACTCTCTGTTATCACCATTACATCCCGGGGAGAGGAGACTGTACAGGGGGGATACAATCTATTTACTCTCTTTATCACCTTACATCCCGGGGAGAGGAGACTGGTACAGGGGGATACAATCTATTACTCTCTGTTTATCAGCCATTACAACATCCCGGGGAAGAGGATACTGTACAGGGGGGATACAATCTACTATTACTCTCCTTGTTATCATCCCTTACATCCCGGGGAGAGGAGACTGTACGAGTGGGATACAATCTATTACTCTCGTTATCACCATTACACCCCCGTGGAAGAGACTGTACAGGGGGATACAATCTACTTATTACTCCTCTCTTATCAGCCATTACATCCCTGGGAGAGGAGGAGACTGTACAGGGGGGATACAATCTCTTACTCTCTGTTCTCATCCCTTACCAACCCCGAGAGATACTGTACCAGGGATAACAATCTATTACTCTCTGTCTCTGTTATCAGCCATTAACAACACAAAACACCCCGGGGAGAGGAGACTGTCCGGGATCCATCTATTACTCTCTTTATCAGCCATTACACCCCGGGAGATACCGACTGTACAGGGGGGGATAACTCTATTTATCTCTGTTATCACCATTACATCCCGGGAGAGGAGACTGTACAGGGGATACAATCTATTACTCCTCTGTTATCAGCCATTACACCTCCGGGGAGAGGAGACTGTACAGGGGGGATACATCTATTACTCTCTGTTATCAGCCATTACAAACTCTGGGAGAGGAGACTGTACAGTGGGGATACACTCATTACTCTCTGTTATCAGCCAATTACATCCCGACCGGGGAAGAGACGGTACGGGGGGGATACAATCTATTACTCTCGGTTACTCAGCCATACAAAAAAATACCACCCGTTTAGAGGAGACTGTACAGGGGGGGGGATGTACGATCTATTACTCTCTGTTATCAGCCAGTTACAAAACCCCGTGGAGAGTAGACTGTAAACAGGGGGGGATACAATCTGTACTCTCTTTATCAGCCATTACAATCCCTGGGAGAGGAACTGTACAGGGGGGGGGATACATCTATTACTCTCTTTATCAGCCATACACCCCGGTGAGAGGACTGTACAGGGGGGATACAATCTATAACTCTCTTTATCATCCCTTACATCCCGGGGAATAGAAGACTGTACAGGGGGATACAATCTATTACTCTCATTACTCTTCTGTTATCAGCCATTACATCCCGGGGCGAGGAGACTGTACAGGGGGGAACAATCTCTTACTATTACTCTCTGTTATCAGCCATTACAATCCCGGTGATTAGGAGACTGTACAGGGTTACAAATCTATTCTCCTACTTCCTGTTATCACCATTAAATACAGACCCCGGGGAGAGGAGACTGTACGGGGGATACACTCTATTACTCTCTTTATCAGCCATTACAAGCAATAACATCCTCCCGTGAGAGGATACTGTATCCGGGTGGGATCATCTAATTACCTCTGTTATCAGCCATTAACATCCCGGTAGAGGAGCCTGGATACATGGGGATCAATCTTACTCTCTGTTAATCAGCCATTACACCCCGGGATAGGAGATGGTCAGGTGGGGGGAATACAATCTATTACCTCTCTGTAATCACCTTACAAACACCCGCCGTGTAGAGGAGACTGTACAGGGGGGATACAATCGATTACTCTCTGTTTATCAGCCATTACAAAACATACAACTCCCAGGAGATTGACTGTACGGGGTGATCCAATCGATTAACTCGCTGTTATCAAGCCGCCATTACATCCCGGGGAGAGGAGACTGGTACAGTGGCGGATACAATCTATTACTCTCTGTTATCACACAGCCATTACACCCCGGGTAGAATGAGACAGTACATGTGGGGTTGTGGTACAATCTATTATCTCTCTCTGTTATCACCATTACAAACCACAACCCCGGTGAGAGGAGACTGTACAGGGGGGGGGGTATACATCTATTCTCTCCTCTGTTATCAGCCATTTTTACAACCCGTGGAGAGGGACTGTACGGGGGGATACGATCGATTACTCTCTGTTATCAGCCATTACAACAATTACAACATACAAAATACAAACCCCCGGGGAGCGAGAACTGTAGCAGGGGGGGGGTGGATACAATCTATTACTTCCTGTTACACACAGCCACTCCATCCCGGGGAGAGGAGACTGTACAGGGGATACCTCTATACTCTCTGTTATCAGCCATTACATCCCGGGGATAGTAGACTGTACAGGAGGATACAATCTTTACGCTCTTTTCCAGCCATTACAACAAACAACACCTCCCGGGGAGAGAGACTGTACATGGGGGGATACAACTATTACGCTCTGTTTATCAGCCCTTACTCCCGGGAGAGGAGACTGTTCCTGGAAGGAATACATCTTTACTCTCTTTTTATCATCCTTACAACAATCCCGCCGGGGAGAGAGACTTGTACAGCGGTAGGGGGGGGTGGATGTACAATCTATTACTCTCTGTTTTCACATTACACCTCCCGGTGAGAGGAGACTGTAACAGGTGGATACAATCTATTAACTCTCGTTATCAGCCATTAACAAAGTCCCGGGAGAGGAGACTTGTACATGGGATACAATCCTTTCTCTCTGTTATCACCATTACGCCCTGGGAGAGTAGATATACAGGGGGATAACATCTATACTTACTTTCTCTCTGTTATCAGCCATTCACCCCGGGTAGAGGAGACTGTACAGGTGGGTGATAAATCTATTACTCTCTGTTATCATCCATTACAATCCCGTTAGAGGAGACTGTACATGTGGGGGGGTACAATCTATTACTACTCTCTGTAATCATCCCATTACACCCCGGGGAATGAGACTGTACAGGGGGATACAATCTATTAGTCTCTGTTATCACCATTACATCCCGGGGAACTCAGACTTTACAGCGTGGGGATCCATCTATTCTCTCTGTTTATCAGCCATTACATAATCCCGGGGAGAGGATGCTGTACAGGAGGATACAATCTATTACTCTCTTGTTATCACCATTTACATCCCGGGGAAGGCGACTGTACAGGGGATACAATCTATTACTCTCCTTTATGCACCATTACATCCCGGGTAGATGAGACTGTAAGGGGGGGGATACAATCTATTACTCTGTTATCGCCTTACATCCCCCGGGGAGAGGAGACTGTCAGGGGGGATCCAATCTATTACTCTACTATTCTTATTCCTCTCTGTTATCATCCATTACATCCCGTGGAATGAGACTGTACAGGGGGTACAATCTATTACTTCCTGTTCTCAGCCTTACAAACACACTCCCGGGGAGAGAGACTGTACAGGGGGGATACAATCTTGACTCTACTCTGTTATCAGCCATTACATCCGGGGAGAGAGACTGTCCAGGGGGGATTCAATCTATTACTCTCTGTTATCATCCATTTCCATCCCGGGGAGAGGAGACGACTGTACAGTGGGGTATAAAAAAGCTATTCTATTACTCTCTTTTTATCAGCCATTACTCCCTGGGAGAGGAGACTGGTACAGGGTGATACAACTATTACCTCTCTGTTATCAGCCATTACAACATCCCGGGGAGAAGGAGACTGTAACAGGGGGGATACATCTATTACTCTCGGTTATCAGCCATTACACCCCGGGAGAGTAGACGGTACAGGGGGTGATACAATCTATTACGCTCTGTTTATCGCCCCTTACACCCCGAGGAGAGGAGACTGTAGCATTGTTGTATTACCATCTATACCTCTCTGTTATCATCCATTACCTCCCGGGAGAGGAACTGTAAACAGGGGGGATACCATCTATTACTCTCTGTTATCAGCCATTTACAATACACAACCCGGGAAGGAGACTGTATAGGGAGGACACTCATTACTCTCTTTATAACCATTACATCCCGGGGAGAGGAGACCTGTAACAGGGGTGATACCATTTTTTTACTCTCGTTATCAGCCACTCACCCCGGGGAGAGGAGAACTGGTACAGGGGGATACAATCTATTACTTCTGTTTATCAGCGACCCCCAAATTACACCCCGGGGAGAGAGACTGTACGGGGGTACAATCTATTACTACTCCTGTTATCAGCCATTACCACCCCGGTAGAGGAGACTGTACAGGGGGATACAATATCTATTACTCTCCTTATCAGCCATTACACCCCGGGGAGAGGGAACTGTGACCGGGGGATCAATCTATTACTCTCTGTATCAGCCATTACACACCCGTGAGATGAGACTGTACAGTGGGGATACAATCTATTACTCTGCTGTTATCAGCCTTACAAACATACAACAACAACACCCCGGGGAGAGGAGACCTGTACCGGGGGATACAATCTATTACTCTCTGTTATCAGCCACTAAATCCCCGGGGAGAGGAGACTGTCAGGGGGGGATACAATCTATCTCTCTGTTATCAGGCCATAACCCGGGGAGAGGAGATTATACAGGGGGATACAATCTATTACTCTCTGTTCTCTGCCATCCATCCCCGGGAGAGGATACTGTACCGGTGGGGGGGGTTACCATCTATTACTCTCTGTTTCCAGCCCATTACCCCCCGGGAGATGAGACTGTACAGGGGGGATACAATCTATTACTCTCTGTTATCAGCCATTACATCCCGGGGAAGCAGTACTGTACAGGGGGGATACCAATCTATTACTCGCTTTCTCAGCCATTACATCCCGTGAGAGGAGACTGTACGGGGGATACATCTATTACTCCTCGTAGCATCCATTAATCCAGGGATAGGAGACTGTAACAGGGGAATACAATCTATTTACTCTCTGTTATCGCCTTACATCCCGGGGAAGGAGACTGTCACAGGGGGGAATACAATCTATTACTCCTCTGTTATCAGCCATTACAAACATCCCGGGGAGAGGAGACGTACAGGGGGTACAATCTATTACGCTCTTTATCAGCCATTCATACACCCCGGGAGAGGAGACGGTACAGGGGGGATCAATCTATTACTCTCTGTTATCAGCCATACTCCCGGTGAGAGGAGACTGTACAGAGTGGGAAACATCTATTGACTCTCTGTTATCAGCCATTACATCCCGGGAGAGGAAGACTGTACAGGGGATTACATCTATAACTCTCTGTTCGCAGCCATTACACTCCCGTGGGATAGAAACTGTACAGGGGGATACAATCTATTACTCTCTGTTATCATCACCATTACATCCCCGGCGATAGGAGACTGTTACAGGGGTGATACAATCTATTCCTCTCTGTTATCAGCCATTCCATCCGCTGGGAGAGGAGACGTACAGGGGGATACAATCTAGTAACTCTCTTGTTATCAGCCCTTACATCCCGGGGAGAGAACATGTAAGGGGGAACAATCTTATTACTCGCTGGTAATCACCATTACTCCCGGAGAGTAGACTGTAGCAGTGGGGATAACAATCTATTACTCTCTGTTATCAGCCATTACATCCTGTAGCTGAGACTGTACAGGGGGATACAATCTTACTCTCTGTTATCAGTCCATTACAAAACCAACAAACCCGGGTATAGTAGACTGTACAGGGGGGGATATCAATCTATGACTCTCTCTGTTATCAGCCATTACACCCGGGAGGGAACTGTAACAGGGGGGATACAATCTATTCCTCTCTGTTATCATCCATTACAACCCGCGGGAGGGAGACTGTACATGGGGTGAATACACTCTATTACTCTCTGTTATACCATTACTCCTGGGGAGAGGATACTGGTACAGGGGGAACGATCTATTCTCTCTGTTATCCAGCCATACATCCTGTGTAGAGTAGCCTGTACTGGGGATCAATCTATACTTATTACTCTCTGTTATCACATCATCCGTTACATCCCGGGGAGAGGAGACTGTACCAGGGGGGATCAATCTATTACTCTCTGTTATCATCCCATTACAATCCCGGGAAGGAGACTGTAAAGGGGGGATACATCTATTCTACTCTCTGTTATCAGCCATTACATCCCTGGGAGAGGAGACTGTACAGGGGATACAATTCTATTATACCTCTGTTTATCAGCCATGACACCCCGGTGAAAGGAGACTTTACAGGGGGGGAAATACATCTATTACTCTCTGTTATCAGCCATTACAAAACCCCGGGGGGGAGAGGAGACTGTCAGGGGGACAATTATTACTCTCTGTTATCAGCCTTCACACAAAACAACAACCCCGGGAGAGGCGACCTGTACAGGGTGGGATACACTCTATTATCTCTGTTATCAGCCATTACATCCCCTGGGGAGAGGGAGACTGTACAGGGGGATTACAATCTTATACTCTCTGTTTCAGCCATTTAACCCGTGGGAAGGGACTGTACCGGGGGGCGAGGTGGATACCAAAATTATCTATCTTAATCAAACGATTTTAACTCGATTATTCTTAAAAATCTATTCTACTTGTTAATCACCATATACATCCCGGGGGAGAGGGCAGCTTGACAGGGGGATACAATCTCTTACACGTCTGTATCACATTAAATCCCGGGGACGGGAGAGAGGAGCTGTACAGGGTGGGGGAAGTACAATCTATTACTATCTGTTAGAGCCATTCACACCCTGGGGAGAGAGACTGTACAAGGAGGGCATTGGATGGGGGGAGATCATTTTCTCTCATTAACCTCTCAGTTTAGTCAGCCATACATCCCGGGGGACGAGGAGACATTGTACACAGGGGGGATACCAATCTTTCTACTCTCTGTTATCAGCCATACACGCGAAAACAGGAACGAACCGAGGAGTGAGGGGAGCTGTCAAGGGGAGGCTGATAGCATCATGTACTCTCTGTTAGGCCCAGCCATTACATCCCTGGGAGAGGAGAACGAACAGGGGGGACAGTACAATCTATTACTCTCTGTTATCAGCCATTACACCCGGGAGAGGAGACGGGGGCACTAGTACCGTATTCAGGCCATGCATCGGGGAGAGGAGACTGTACAGGGGGGATATCAATCTATATTCCTCTGTATCAGCCACTTAACCCCGGGGAGAGGAGAGAGACTGTAGGGAGGATCAATCTATTACTTCTACTGTTATCAGCCATTACACCCCGGGGAGAGGACGGTACAGGAGGGGGGCACCAATCTATTACTCTCGGTTATCAGCCCATGACATCCCGGGGAGAGGAGGACTGTACAGGGGAGTAACAATTATTACTCTCTGTTAGTCAGCCATACAATCCCGGGGATATGGAGACCGTACAGGGGGATTACAATCTATTACTCTCTGTTATCAGCCCTTACACCCCGGGGAGAGTACTGACAAGGGGGATCAATATATTACTCTCTTATGTACAGCCAATTACACCCCGTGGGAGAGGTAGACTGACAGGGGGATACAATCTATTACTCTCTTGGTTATCAGCATTACATCCCGGGAGAGGAGACTGTACGAAGGGGATACAATCTATTACTCTCTTGTTAACAGTCCATTACAAACACAACCGGGAGAAGAACTGATCTAGGGAGGGATACAATCTTATTACTCTCTTTATCAGCCATGACATCACCCCCGGGGAGCGGAGACTGTACAGGAGGGGTACAATCTATTACTCTCTGTTCAGCTCATTAACGCCTGGGAGAGGAGACTGTACAGGGGGGGAACAAATCTATTACTCTCTGTTATCAGCCATTACAACCACGGGGAGAGTGAGACTGTAACAAGGGGATACCAGATCTATTACTCTCTGTTTACAGCCATTAGCCATCCGGGAAGGAGACTGTAAGCGGGGGATTACAATCCTATTACTTCTCTTGTTTTACAGCCATTTTACACCACGAACACGGAGGAGTGAGACTGTACAGGGGGGGATACACTCTATTACCTCTGTTTATCAAGCCATAATAACCACGGGGAGTAGGAGGACTGTACAGAGATGGGGATACCAATCTATTTACCCTCTATGTTATCAGCATTACATCCGCGGGAGAGGAGACTGTCAGGGGGGGGGGGGATACAATCTACTTTTAATCTCTTTATCCAGCCTTACACCCCGGGAGAGGAGACTGTACCAGGAGGGGATCCAATTATTACTCTCTTCTTTCAGCCATTACCACCCCGGGAGAGGAGTAGACTGTACAGGGGATACAATCCTATTACCCTCGCTTTATCAGCCATTTTATTGTTTGGGGTATAGAAGTTGTATATTGTGAACCCCCACATGGCGACACATGAATTTGTTATTTTACCCGTATTTATATATATTGAGGCAGTTTCCTCCCTCCTGTACAGGGGGCGGCAGATGACTGAATCCTGGGGTACAGTTATCCATTATTTGGCTCCCATTTACACAGTAACCACAGACCCCACCACCCCCCCCCCTCCCTTATGTGCATTTTGCTCTTGCCTGGAACTGAACGGCCTCGGCTCAAGATGGCGCTCGTATGTCAGTGACGTATTCTTTGTGTTTCTAAGTTCCTCCCAATCTTCTTCTTCCCCCAGGATTGATCCGACCGGTCTTGTGCAAATCTTGCTCTTGGAACAGGTTGTTCACAAAATCCCTCCAGGTGAGAGCAATCTGTAATATATGACTGCCCAAATAAAATTAAAACCATACCCACCGGGGAGCTCGGCCCCTTTAAAACCCTAACTCTATTCGCCGATAAAAAACACACAGAGACTTGTATTAAAGGTTGAAACTATTGGGTGACGTTGAGGGTCTGCCCAGCTTTATATATGATTATGTAATAAAATTTCTTAACTATTTTTATATATTATTTTTGTATTCTTAAAACATAATTTAACAGGTAACAAAATAAACAATAAACAAAGAGAAAGAACAAACCCTCCCACCTGTATGCCTGCCAGCCAATGGGCATGTCGGCTCAATAACCAAACTAACCGCCCAGCTTGTTGTGGACAAAAGGCAACGCCGAAGTACCTGAAACAAAAGGGAGGCGGCTGGGTGGGAAACGCATCCGAAAGAGGGATGAGTGACGTCGCAGCCCCTATTTAAGCTTGTCCGTCACACCATCCAGCCCCTATCCGTACCAATCCCTAGTCAGCCCCCACCACCAGCCCAACCCCAGACGCCCGCTCACACACCCGCCCCTGACTAGTACCCCACAGAGCATAGTCAGACCCCCACCTCCTGGGGATACGCATGGAGGACCTAAGGAAGGGAAAAACCACCGTCAGTTAAGAGAGGGCCATTCTGTACTTAATACCCCTCTACTAAGACTCCCTTTGTGCGTCCATTAGCCCACAGGCTAACGCCTCCGTGCCTTGCAAATATAATTTATCACGGGAGATCCTGGGAATATGAGGACAAGATCCCTGGATCCTCTCAGATAATGTCACCTCCATTGCAGAACATGTGATGGATGTACGGGGTCTCCCGGCCACTAGAACAGGGATTTACACAATCACCATAAAACCTGACGGTGATAATTAGGCCGTGTTCACACCACGTGTTATTCCCAGAACATCACATCCGTGTTCCAGCTCCACTTCGGGCTGATTTGCATGTTTGGCGCCACTTCTTGCAGTCCTACAATGGTTTGACGTGTTGGCAGGCTCCCAAGGTTCCCAACCCAGAGCTGGAGCTCTTTACGGATGCTGCCGGGGCTTACGGTTTTGGTGCTCTTTTTGGCTCTGAATGGTGCGCTGAGCCTTGGACGCTTTCATGGTCGGCCTCGGGGCTCTTAAAGAACATGACCCTTTTGGAGCTCTTCCCAGTGGTGGTGGTGGTGGAATTATGGGCTCCTCCTTTGCGAACAGACGCATATGTATTTGGTCAGATGACTTAGGGGTTGTGTATTCCTTTAATAAACTTCCCTCTTCCTCCCTTCCTGTTTTTGCTCTGCTTCGGCATTCGGTCCTGAGATGCCTGGAGTGGAATATTACATTTAGAGCCCAGCATGTAGCAGGTGTTGATAACATTTTGGCTAACCCTTTATTTGATTTTCAGGTTTTTTGGCAGTGATTCCGTCCGTGCCCTCTGCACTTGTGGAACCTGATCCACGACTAATGGCGATGGTGCGTTCTTCTGTTGCTCCAGCAACTTGGCAGCAGTATGGTAAGGCGTGGGGCTCTTGGTAAGCTGTTGCCGGGGATGGGGATGTTTGGCGGGATCAGGCGGAAAGGATCCGTGTTACACATGATTATTTGGTGGGTTTAAGGGAGGTGGGAGTCTCGGGGTCAGTGGCGCAGCGTTGTTTAGCAGGAATAGCTTTCTTCTTGCAGCTGTGGCCTTTAGCTTGGCCTTCTTCGGGGCTTTTCGGGTGGGTGAATGAGTCCCTCCTTCTGCTCCTCGTACAGGTGGCCTTATGAAAGGGGATGTGGCCCTGGGCCTGGGTGTAGTCTGCCTGAAGGTTCGCCGTTCCAAGACCAATATCTACGGTCGAGGCTCCTGGGTCCGCTTGGTTTCGGTGGAGGGTCCAGCTTACCCCTTTACCATGGTCCGGGAGTGCATGTCCTCGCTCGGGATCCCAGTTTCTAGTTCATGACGATGGTTCCCCCCCTCACTCGCTACCAGTTCCAGGCGGTGTACCGTAAGTGCTTGGGTATCGTGGGAATGGATCCTTTGAGCTATGGGACCCTCTATAGCCACAGAATTGGGGCGGCCGCTGAGGCGGCTAGGATGGGGCTTCCGGATGCTGGAGTCCTGAGGATGGGCCGGTGGAGATCTGCGTGTTTTGCACGCTACATCCGGCCAGATTTGTTGTGATGTGTTGGTTTTCAGGCGTTTTTTCCATGGTGCGTCCTCGTCCGGGGGTGTGCTTGCTGGGCCACTCTTACATCTTTTGGGCGGGCCAGCAAGCCGAAAAGCAGAAGCAGAACTACCCCGGACGCTTACTGTTACACGCTGGGGGTAATGATCTGTGTTCGGTCCAGGGAGCCGAGTTGCTGACCTTGATCCAGCAAGATATGGAGCGCGTTATGTCCTTGTTCTCGGAGATGGTTTGGTTGGAGGAGGTTCCCCGAGTGCCGAGGCGAGAGAACTGCAGGAGCTGATGTTATTATTGGATCGGGTACAATATAGAAAATAAACAACGATATCAAACAGTCCCCAGGTAAATAGAGAAACTCACAGGAAACCTCAAGTGGGAGGAGCTACATCGTATAAATACAGGAGAGCGAGACCCCGGGAATAACCGAGCGCTGGACCCCGGACATGTGAGTACTACCTAGTACTCTCTGTTATCAGCCACTACATCCTGGGGAGAGGAGACTGTACAGGGGGGGATACAATCTATTACTCTCTGTTATCAGCCATTACACCCCGGGGAGAGGAGACTGTACAGGGGGATACAATCTATTACTCTCTGTTATCAGCCATTACATCCCGGGGAGAGGAGACTTTACCTGAGAGAAATCTGAAATTACTCCTCTTTCAGCCATTACAAAGACCCGGGGAAGGAGACGTACAGGGGGGATCAATCTATTACTCTCTGTTATCGACATTACACCCTTGGATAGAGAGACTGACAGGGTTGAATACAATCTCTATTCCTCTCTGTATGCATTACATCCCCGGGAGAGGCACTGTCCAGGATGAGACAATCTATTACTCTCTGTTATCAGACATTAAACCCCGGGAGATGAGACTGTACAGGGGATACAATTCTATTTACGTCTCTGTTATCACCATTACATACCACGGGGAGATGAGACGTACTGGAGGAGACAATCTATTACTCTCTTTTTTCAGCCTTACCACCCCCGGGAGAGGAGGACGTAAAAGGGGATCATCTATTACTCCTCTGTTATCAGCCATTACAACATCCCGGGGATAGTAGAACTGAAACAAGTGGGGGATAACAATCTAATTACTCTCTGTTATCAGCCCTTACTCCAGGGAAGGATCTTTACAGGGGGGGATGCAATCATACTCTCTACTCTGTAGCAGCCATTACTACACCCCTGGGAGAGGAGACTGTCAGGAGGACCAATCTATTACTCTCTGTTATCAGCCATTCCGCCCCGGGAGAGGAGACTGTCCAGGTGTGCTCAATCTGTTACTCTCTTACTCTCTTTATCATCCATTACAATACCCCGGGGAGAGGAGAACTTTACAGGGGATAACTATCTATTACTCTCTTTATCAGCCATTACATCCGGTGGAGAGACGTACGGGGGGGGATACCCTCTATTACTCCTCTGTTCTCACCATACAGCCCGGGGGAGAGAACTGGTACATGGATACAATCTATTACTCTCTGTTATCAGACCCTTAACATCCCGGTGGAGGAGACTGTACAATGGGGATACAGTCTATTTACTCTCTGTTATCACCATTCACCCCGGTTAATGGCTGTACAGAGGATACATATATTACTCTCTGTTATCGGCATTACGTCCGTGAGAGGAACTGTAACAGGGGGGGATACGATCTATTACTCTCTGTTATCACCATTTTCATCCCGGGTAGAGGATACGTACGGTGGAGTACTCTATTGCTCTCTGGTAGCACCATTACATCCCGGGGAGAGAGACTGTACAGGGGGATACAACTCTATACTCTCTGTTATCAGCATTACACCCCGGGGAGAGGAGACACTGTACAGGGGGTACAATCGATTACTATCTGTTTCATCCATTACAATCCCGGGGAGAGGAACTGTACAGGGGTGTATAACATCTCTTACCTTCCTACTCTCTGTTATAAGCCATTACATCCCGGGGAGAGGAGACTGTACAGGGGATCATCTATTCTCTCTGTTAATCACCATTACATCCTCGTGTAGAGAGACTGTACAGGGGATACATCATTACTCTCTGTTATCACGTCGAAACCCCGGAGAGGAGACCTGTACATAGGATACAATCTATACTCACTCTCTGTTATCAGCCATTACATCCCGGGGAGAGGAACTGTACGGGGGATCATCTATTACTCTCTGTTATCAGCCATTAATATCCCGGGGAGAGGATACCCTGTCCAGTGGGGCTCCATCTTTACTCTTCTTTATCAGCCATTACACCCGGGGAGAGTAGACGTACGGGGTATACAATCTAGTACTCTCTGTTAACTCAGGCCTTTACATCCCGGAGAGGAGACGTACTGGGGGATACAATCTATTACTCTCGTTATCAGCCATTACACCCCGGGAGAGGAGACTGTACAGGGGGGATACAATCTATTACTTCCTGTTATCATCCATTACAACCGCCCGGGTGAGAGATCTGTACAGGGGGATACATCTATTACTCTCTGTTATCGCCATTACATCCCGGTAAGGAGACTGTACGGGGGGGGATACAATCTGTTACTCTCTGGTTATCAGCCATTACATCCAGGGTGTATAACTGTACAGGTGGGGATAACATCTATTACGCTCTGTATATCATCACCATTAACTCCACGGGAGAGAGATGTACAGGGGGGATCAATCTTACTCTCTGTTATCACCATTACAATCCAGGGAGAGGGACTTTTCGGGGAACAATCGATTCCTCTCTGTATCAGCCATTACAAGCCCGGTAGAGGAAACTGTACAGGGGGATACAATCTTTACTCTCTGTTATCATCCACTACCCTCCCGGGAAGAGACTGTATACAGGTGGGGATACAATCTATATTACCTCTTAGCGACAGCCATTAATTCCCGGGAGAGTAGACTTTACATGGGTTACAATCTCTTACTCTCTGTTATCAGCCATTTCAACACCCCGGGAGAGGAGACTGTACAGGGATACAACTTTACTCTTCTGTATCAGGCCTTAGATCCGGGAGAGGAGACTGTACAGGGGGTTATCAATCTATTATCTCTGTTATCAGCCATTAACACCCCCGGAGAGAGACTGTACAGGGGGGGATCCCAATCTATTCCTGCTCTTATCATCCATTCCAGTTACATCCCGTGAGAGGAGACTGTAAACGGGTGGATACCATCTATTACTCTCTGTTACAGCCCTTACTCCCGGGAGGGAGACTTACCGGGGTTTGATACAATCTATTCCTCTCTGTTTCACCATTAACAAAGAATTCCCCGGGGAGATAACTGTCCAGGGGGATACAATCAATACTCTCTGTTTATCACCATTACATCCCTTGTATTAGAGACTGTACTGTGGGATCAATCTGTTCCTCTGTTTCAGCCCTTACAACATCCCGGTGAGACTTTACAGTGGGGGATTCAATCTATTCCTCGTTATCAGCCCTTTACAACATCCCGGGGAGAGATTCGTACATGGGGGATACAATCTAGTACCTCTTTGTTTTATTCAGCCATTACACCCGGGGAGGGCGATGTACAGAGGGTAAATCTTTTACTCTCTGTTATCTGCCATTACAACCCCGGGAGGGAGACTGTACAGGGATACAATCTATTACTAGCGGTTATCAGCCCACTACATCCCGTGAGAGGATACTGTACAGGGGGGATCAATCTATTATCTCTCTGTTATCACCCATTACACACACCCCGGGGATAGGAGACTTACAGGGATACAATCTTTACTCTCTGTTATCAGCCATTACATCCCCCGGGGAGAGGAGACTGTACCGGGGGGATCCAGCTATTACTCCTCTCTCTGTTCGCAGCCATTACATCCCGGGGAGAGGAGACTGTACAGGGGGGATACAATCTATTACTCCTGTTTCATCCATTACACCCCGGTGAGAGATACTGTACAGGGATACAATCTATTACTCGCTGTTATCACCGTTACAATCAATACACCCCCGGGGATAGAGCCTGTACAGGGGGATACAAGCTATTATCTCTGTGTATCAGCCGAATTACACCCCGGGAGAGGAGACGGTACAGGGGGGGATACAACTATTATCTCTGTTACAGCCATTAACCCCGGGGAGAGCGACTGTACGGGGGGTATACGTCTATTACTCTCTCTGTTTCATCCATTACGCCTCCGGGGAGATGAGACTGTGCGTGAGGATACAATCTATTACTCTCTTTTCATCAGCCGTACTTACACCCCCGGGAGGAGAGGAGAGCTGTACGGGGGATACATCTGTTACTCTCTGTTATCAGCCATTACATCCCGGGAGAGCGGAGTCTGTACAGGGGATCATTCTATACTCCGTCTGTTATTCCTTCCATTACTCCGCCCCGGGGATATGCGACTGTACAGGGTGGGGATATTCTATTAGACTCTCTTTTTCACCATTACAGCCCGGGGAGAGAACTGTACAGGGGGGGGATCCATCTATTACTCCTTCTGTTATCACCATTACACCCGGGAAGGAGAGCTGTACGGGGGACCAACTAGTACTCTCTGTTATCAAGTCATTACACCCGGGAAGGAGGACGGTACAGGGGGGGATACAATCTATTACTCTCTGTTATCAGCCCATTCAACAACCCGCGGGAGAGGAGGCTGTCAGGGGGGATACATCTATTACTCTCTGTTACCTACATTACAAACCCGTGAGAGGAGACTGTACAGGGGGAGACAATCTATTACCATTACTCTCGTTATCAGCCATTACATCCGGGGAGGAGACTGTAAACAGGGGGATACAATCTAGACTCTCTGTTACAAGGCCCTTACTCCCGGGGAGCGGAGACTGTACAGGGGGTATCATCTATTGCGCTCTGTATCAGCCATTACAATCCCGGGGAGAGGAGACTGTACCGTGGGTACAATCTATTACGTCTTTTGCAGCCATTACTCCCGGGAGAGGAGACTGTAGGCAGGGGGATTAACATCTATTACGCTCTGTTTCAGCTATTACAAATACACCCGGGAGAGGATGCCTGTACAGGGGGGTACAATCTATTACTCTCTGTATCACCTTACATCACGCCGGGAGGAACTGTACAGGGGGGATACCTCTATCTACCTCTGTTATCAGCCTTACAAATCCCTGGAGAGGAGACTGTACAGGGGGGAGCAATCTTTGTGACTCTCTTTATCATCCTTACATCCCGGGTAGAGGATACTGTAAGGGGGGATCCACTATTCCTCCTCTCTGTTTATCAGCCATTACCATCCGGGGATAGTAGACTGTACAGGTGGGTGATACAATCTATTTACTCACTCTCTCTGTATCACAGCCATTAACATCCCGGGGAGAGGACGGCTGTACGGGTGATACAATCTATTTCTCTCGGTATCATGCCATTACAGCCTCCCGGGGAGGTACTGTACAGGGGGGAAATCAATCTATTACTCTCTGTTTCACATTACATCCCTGGGAGAGATACTGTACATGGCGGATACACTCTATTACTCTCTTTATCAGCCATTACATCCCGGGGAGAGGGACTGTACAGGGATGCACTATTACTTCTATTGCTTCTCTGTTAATCATCCGTTACATTACAACCCCGGGGAGATGAGACTGTACATGGGGATCAATTCTATACTATCTTTACTCTGGTTATCATATCCAGACCATTACACCCCGTGGAGCGAGAGTGTTACACATGGTGGGGAATACAATCTAGTCCTCTCTGTAATCTACCAGTACACTCTATTACTCTCTGTTTTCTGCCATTACACCCCGGGGGAGAGGATACTGACAGGGGGGATCAATCTATTACTCTCTTTATCATCCTTACCCCCCCGGGGAGAGATACTGTAATGGGGGATACCATTCTAGTACTCTCTGTTCTCAGCCATTACAGCGTCCCTGAGAAGGAGACTGGACGGGGGGGATCACAACTCTGATTACAATGCAAATCTTTATCAGCCCTACTCCCTGGGAGAGAGGAAGACTGTACAGGGGGGGATACAACTATTACTTCTGTTATCAGCCCCCCCCCCCCCCCCCAGAAATTACAAAACATCACAACACCCCGGGGAGAGAAGACTGTACAGGGGAAATACAATCTATTACTCTCTGTTTATCAGCCATACAATCCCGGGGAGAGGAGACTGTACTGGGGACAATCTTTACTCATGTTATCATCCATTACAACACCCCGGGAGAGGAGACTGTACAGGGGGGATACAATCTATTACTATCTGTATCAGCCCATTTTAACACCCCGGGGAGAGGATACTGTACAGGGGGGATACAATCTATTACTCCTTGTTCTCAGCCATTTTACAACAAACCCCAGGTGGATACTGTACAGGGGATACCATCTATTACTCTCGTTTCATCCATACAACCCCGGGATAGGAGACTGTACAGTGTGGGATGCAATCTATTACTCTCTGTTATCAGCCATTACACCCCGGGGAGAGGAGACTGTACAGGGGGGGGATACAATCTATTACTCTCTGTTATCAGCCATTACACCCCGGGGAGAGGAGGCTGTACAGGGGGGGGATAGGTGAGGGCAGTTTAACTCTTCCCCTACCAGTCCTGCAGTTATTTCCTTGTGATTGATCCCTGATGGGCCCTGGCTCCTCTCTATTCCTGACCACAGGCTGCGTTAAAGCCCCACAATTCCCTGGGGCTCCCAGCATCCTCTGCCTTTGTCTGCCTTCTCCTTCCCCTTTAAGGCCTCGCTGCAGTCCCTTTCAACCTATGAAAATCCGCTGGTTCTGCTTTTCTGCAGTGTGTGAATGAGATCTTATAGAGGTTGACTTCCCTTAAAGTGACCTTGTCCTAATATGAAGTCATTTCACTACGTCAGTTCTGTGTTCTACTCTAGTCACAGCGAGAGCTGCTACCATGATGCCTCCCTGAGCTGTGAGGTCCAATGACGATAAGCATAATGGAAGCTGCGGTCTTCCAACTATCTGCACGCAGCTCTGGGTGTGACTGGAGGATGAAGCTCAGGATCACCCTCCACCCAGCTTTCCGCAGGATTAACCCTTGAAGATCACAGCAGAATTTGTTGTTGTTTTTGTTCTTCTTTTAATGTCATTTCCAGAAGCAAAACTGCCGCAGAAGTGACTCCGACCTTGGCTGCGTCTCCCTCTGCTCCGCGCCATTGTCAGGATCCGGGAGGAGAAACAATGAGCAGCTGGAAAGCTGGAGGCGTAGAGCGATGGACGCCGCTGCAGACACTCGCTGAATGCGAGACCTTGAAACTCTCTGCAGGCGCCGCACGTCATCTACTGAGAAATATATACAGGAGATCAGATCATATACCCCAGAGCTGCACTCACTATTCTGCTGCTGGTGCAGTCACTGTGTACATACATGACATTACTTATCCTGTACTGATCCTGAGTTACATCCTGTATTATACTCCAGAGCTGCACTCACTATTCTGCTGCTGGTGCAGTCACTGTGTACATACATGACATACGATCTTAGATCCTGCACGACACATCCTGTATTATACCCCCGAGCTGCAATCACTATTCTGCTGCTGGCCGTACTGTGTAACATACAGACATTACGATCCTGTACGATCCTGAGTACATCCTGATTAACCCCAGCGCTGCACTCACTATCTAGCTGTGGGGGCAGTCACCTGGTGTACTACAGGACCTTTACTTAATCTACTGATCCTGGTTACATCCTGGATGTAAACCGACTGCACCTCACTATGTTGCGCTGCGGGTTGCAAGTCCACTGTGTACATACATGACATATATTCCTGTACGATCTGAGTACATCCTGATATATACCCAGGATGCACTCACTATATGCTGCTGGTGCTGTCACTGTGCACACTACATGACATATTATCCTGTATGATCCTGAGTTACATCCTGTATTTACCCAGAGCTTGCACTCACTATCTGCTGCTGGTGTGTCGTCACTGGCGTATCAATCCTGACATTATATCTGTACGACCTTTAAGTTTACCTTCCTGTATTATATCCAGAGGTGGCCCCCACCACCCCTACTAGATTTGCTGGTGCGGTCAGTCACTTGTACATACATGACATACTATCCTGTACTGATCCTGAGTACATCCTGGAGTTATATACCCCAGAGCTGACCCCATTTGCTGCTGGTGGCAGTCGGTGTACATAACATGACATTACTATCCGTACTGATCCTGAGTTACTCCTGATATTATCACCCAGAGATGCACTCACTATTTGCTGATGGTGCAGTCACTGTGTCTCATACATGACAATGCCTGTACTGATCCTGATTACATCCTGATATCCCGGTGCCACTACTATCTGCTGGGCAGTCATGTGTACTGAGACTTACTAATCCTGTACTGATCTGTTACATTCCTGTATTAACCCAGAGATGCACTCAAACTTATTCTGCGCTGGTGCAGTCACTGTACTACATGACATTACTTATCCTTACGATCCCGAGTTACCTATGATTATATCCCAGAGCTGCACTCACTATTCTGCTGCTGGTGCAGTCAGTGTAATACATGACATACTTATCTGTACTTATCCTGACGACGACATCCTGTATTATACTCCAGCAGCTGCACTCACTATTTGTGCTGGTGCAGAGTCACTGTGTACATCACATGACATTCCTTATCTCCCCACGTACTGATCCCTGAGTTACATCTGTATTATAAAACAGAGCTGCACTCACATTCTAGCTGCGTGCAGTCACTGGTACATACATGACATTACTTCCTGTACTGATCCTGAGTTACATCCTGTATTATACCCAGAGCTGCACCTCACTATTTGCGTGGTCAATCACTGTGTACAAATGAGACATGACTATCTGTTAATGATCCTGAGTTAATCCGTATTATACCCAGAGCTGCACTCACTATTCTGCTGTGGTGCAGTCACTGTGTACACAATGACATTACTTATCTCTGTACTGATCATGGTACATCCTGATATATACTCCAGAGCTGCCCTCACTATTCTGGTGCGGGCAGTCACTGTACATACATGACATTACTATCCTGTACTGATCCGGATTACATCTGATTATACTCAGAGCTGCACTCACATTGCTGCTGGTGGGCAGTCACTGGGTACATACATGACATTACTATCATGTACTGATCTGAGTTACATCCTGTATTATACCCCAGGCTGCATCACTATTGCTGCTAGGTGCAGTCAATGTAGTATACATGACAGTAACTTTTATCTGTACTGATCAGGTTAAATACATGTATTATAATCCAGAGCTGCACTCACATTCTGCTGGTGGTGGTGCAGTCCGGTAATACATGACATTACTTATCCTGTACTGTCATGAGTTACATCTGTATTATACCCCAGAGGCTGACTCACTATCTTGCTGCTGGTGCAGTCACTGGGTAAATGAACAAGACATTACTATCCTGTACTGATCCTGTTACATCCTGTATTATACCCTCAGACGCTGACTCACTATTCTTGCGTGGTTGCAGTAACGTGTTACACACATGACATTACTTCTATCCTGTACCTGATCCTGCGTTACATCAGGGCTACACGTTCCATACGGAGGGTTATACCCAGAGCTGCATCATATTCTGCTGCTGGTGCAGTCACTGTGTACATACAGACATTACTTATCTGTACTGATCCTGAGTACATCCTGTATTACTCAGAGCTGCACTCAATTATTCTGTGCTGGCGGCAGTCACGGTGTACAACATTGACATACTATCTGTACTGAGCCTGAGTAATCCTGTATTATACACCGAGACTGCACCACTATATGGCTGGTGCAGTCACTGTGTACATACTGACATTACCTTATCCGTATGACCTGAGTTACATCCTGTATTATACCAGAGCTGCACTCACTATTCTGCTGATGGGGTCAGTACACGTGTACAACATGACATTACTTATCCTGTACTGAATCCTGAGTACATCCTGTATTATACCCCAGAGTGCACTCACTATTTCTGCTGGTGCAGTCACTGTGTACATACATGACATTAATTATCCTGGATGATCCTTGAGTTACATCCTGATTATTACCCCAGAGCTGCCTCCTATTCTATGCATGCTGGTGCAGCACTGGATACAATGCAGTTTAGATCGTACTGATCCTGAGTTACATCCTGTATATACCCCAGCGCTTTTGCAACTCACTAGTCTGCTGCCCGGTGCACGTCACTGTGTACTACATGTACATTATTATCCTGTATTGATTCCTGAGTGTTACATCCTGTATTCATACACCAGAGCTGGCACTCACTATTCTGCTGCTGGGTGCAGTCACTGTGTACATACATGGACATTACTTATCCATGTACTGAATCCTGAGTTACATCCTGTATTGATACCCAGAGCTGGACTCACTTATGCTGTGCTGGTGCAGTCTGTGTACATACTGCATTACTTATCCTGTACTGATCATGGTTACCATCACTGTATTATACCCAGAGCTGCACTTTCACTATTCTGCTGTGTGCAGTCACGTGTCCATGCAACAATGCACACAATTCACCTTGTATGATCCTGAGTTACATCCTGTATTAACCAGAGCTGCACCAACTATTCTGCTGCTGTGAGTCACTGTGTAACTATACATGACATTAACTTTCCGTGTACTGATCCATGAGTTACTCCTGTAATTATACCCAGAGTGCACTCACTATCTTCTGATGCAGTCACATGTGTACATAACATTGACATTAACTTACTGTATGATACTGAGTACAACTTGGTATATTACACCAGAGCGCACTCACTATTCTGCTGTGGTGCAGTCACATGTACATACATGACATTACTCATCATGTTACTGTCCTGAGTACTATCTTATTATACTCCAGAGCGACTCCATATCTGCTGCTGCAGCACGTGTGACAACATGACATACTACTGTACTGATATCGAGTTACATCCGTATTATCCGATGCCTTTATCGCTGGCAGCGTGTAATGACACTCACTATCGATGCATCGGCAGTCTAACGTCTGTAATACCAGGGTGCATACTTATACTTAGATCCTCGTACATCACTGTATTTACCAGATAGTGCACCATTCGCTCTGTGCAGTACTGGGTACTACAGCACATTACCTTATCCTGTACTGATAGCCGAGTTACATCCTGTATTATATATCCAGAGCTGCACTCACTATTCTTCTGTGCTGGTGCAGTCACTGTACATACATGACAATTACTTATCTGTGTAAACTGCTCCTTGAGTGACATCCTTGTATTTACTCCGAGTGCACTCACTATTTGCTGTGGTGCCAGTCATGTCCATACACCTGAATTATTATCCTGCACTGTCCTGAGTGTAGTATCGTATTATTTACTCCAAGAGCATGCACATCAAATGTCTGCTGCCTGGTTGCAGTCCCGTGTAAATACATGACATTATTATCCTTGTACTGACCTGAGTTACATCCTGTTATATCTTACCCCAGAGATGCACTCATATTGCTGCCTGGCTGCGGTCATTATGTGTACATAAATGACATTACTGTATCCTCTCTGATCCTGAGGTACATCCTGTTAGTATACCTCCAGAGCTGCCTGTCACTTTCTGTCTGCGTTGCAAGTCACTGTGTACATAATGACATTAAACTTAATCTGTACGATCCTGAGTTAAATCCTGTATTGTACTCCAGAGCTGACATCACTATTCTGCTGCTGGTTGCAGTCACTGTGTACATATGACATTACTTATCCTGCTGATCTAGTTAATCCTGTATGATCTCCCCAGAGCTCACTCAATATCTGGCTGCTGGGGCAGTCAATGTGAATACATGGACAGTACTATCCTGTACTGATCCTGTGAGTTGTACCATCCGGTTTTACCCACAGAGCGCACTCACTATTCTGCTGCTGGTGCAGTACAGTGTACAATTACATGACATTACTTTCCTGCACTGCATCCTGAGTTACATCCTGTATTATATACCAGAGTAGCATCACTATTTTGCTGGTGACAGTGCACTGTGGTACATAATGACAACTTATATGTACGATTCCTGAGTTAAACTCCTGTATTATACTCCCAGAGCTGCATCACTATTATGTCGCTGGTGCAGTCACTAGTGTACATACATGACATTACTTATCTTGTACTGATCCCGAGTTACTCTGTTTAATATCCGAGCTACTCATATTCTGCTGCTGGTGCAGTCACGGTGTACAATACATGGCATTACTTATCCTATTTACGATATGAGTTAATCCTGTATTATACCCAGAGCTGCACTCACTATTCTGGGCTGGTGCAGTCACGGTGTGTACATACATGGAATTATATCTCTGGTACTGACCTGAGTACATCCTTATTATACCCCGCTGACCACTATATTATCTGCTGCTGGGAAGTCACTGTGTACATACATGACATACTATCCTGTACTGATCCGAGTTACACCTGTATATACTCAGAGCTGCACTCACTATTCTCTGTGGTGCAGTGTACTGTGGACATACAGACATTATTATTCCGTACTGATCCTGATGTTACATCCTGTATTATATACAGAGCTGCACTCACTATTCTGCTGCTGGTGCAGTCACTGTGTAAAGACATGACATTACTTATCCTTGTATGATCCTGAGTTAAATCCTTATTATACTCCAGAGCTTGCATCACATATCTGCTGCTGGCGCAGTCACTAGTCGTACATAATGGCATATACTTACCTGTATGATCCTGAGTTACATCCTGTATTAGACCCCGAGCTGCACTCCCCCACTATCTCTGCTGGTGCAGCAATGGTACATACATGACATTACTTACCTGTACTGAGTCCTGAGTTACATCCATGTATTATACCCGAGCGTGCACTCACTTAATGCTGCTGGTGGTGCAGTCAACTGTGTACATAATGACATTACTTATCACTGTCTGATCTGAGTTACATCCTGTATATACCCCAGAGCTGCACTCACTCTATCTTGCGGGACTGGTGCTGCGTCAACTGTGAAATGACATGACATTACTTATCCTGTACTGATCTGAGTTACATCCTGTATTTACCCCAGAGCTGCACTCATATTCTGATGCTGGCGCAGTCACTGTGTAACTACATGACATTAATTATCCTGTACTGATCCTGAGTGACATCCTGATATACCCAGAGCTGCACTCACTATTCTGCTGCTGGTGCAGTCACTGTGTACATACATGACATTACTTATCCTGTACTGATCCTGAGTTACATCCTGTATTATACCCCAGAGCTGCACTCACTATTCTGCTGCTGGTGCAGTCACTGTGTACATACATGACATTACTTATCCTGTACTGATCCTGAGTTACATCCTGTATTATACCCCAGAGCTGCACTCACTATTCTGTAGTCTCTTTGTACATACATGACATCGGCTTCTTGCCTGATAATCTTCTCGTCTTCCAGGCACTTTTCGATGTACATTCTGCCAGACAGAGGTGGAGGAGGATGAGTCTGCGATGCCCAAGAAGGACGCCCGCACCCTTGTTGCCCGATTTAATGAGCAGATAGAACCGATCTACGCTCTGCTCCGTGACACCGAGGACATAAACCTTGCCTACGAGATCTTGGAGCCAGAACCCACAGAAATCCCAGCACTCAGACAAAGGTACATGATCCTCCTGAACTGCAGGGGGCGCTGTAACATCCTGCATAGTGTGATAGATAATGCAGGAACTAAGGGAACAGCAGGAAAAGCTATCTGCCCCCTCACACATAGAATCCAGGAAAGTGAGTGCAGCTCTGCAGTATAATACAAGATCAGTAATGTCCTGTTTGTACTTGGTGCCTCGGTTTTCTGTGTATTTGGGGTGCTCTCCTGTAGGTGTTGGGGGCCCCTGTATTCTGTGGGGGTGTAGGTTGTGTTTTTGGTACATTGTATCACGTTCCTTTGTCTCCCCCTCAGTTCTTTCTTTCCTGTCATATCTCTATAACTCTGCCCTTAGTGGATGATTATTGGGGGGGGGTGCGGTAATCTCCCCCCTCCGTGCGCTCTGTGTATGTCTGGGGGGGGGGGGGGGGGGGCTGTTCTCGCTGTTAATCCTCCTTGTTTTGCAGTAAGGACCGGGCCGCGGCTGCCGGGGTGGGACCCTCCGGTCCTCACAAGGAATCCTGGTCCAAAGGTCC
This sequence comes from Engystomops pustulosus, assembly GCA_019512145.1. Taxonomy (NCBI): domain Eukaryota; kingdom Metazoa; phylum Chordata; class Amphibia; order Anura; family Leptodactylidae; genus Engystomops; species Engystomops pustulosus. Next base: position 285 of record WNYA01000162.1, on the reverse strand, counting down.
GTCCTATGATGATCTCTACACCCAAGACGTGGTCATCAGCATGGAGGAGCAGGAGGACCTGCAGAGGGCGCCCACCGAGGGCAAACCAGTGAAAGAGCGCCCCATCTGGCTGAGGGAGAGCACCGTGCAGGGCGGAGCTTACAGCGAGACCACCGACATCAAAGATGGTGAGTCAGCAAGTGTCATCATACAGACTGCAGCCAGTGCAATGTATTGTCCCCGGAGAGATGCTCAATTATACCTCACACTGCTGTGCTCTGTGCTCTCTGCAGCCAGTGTTATGTA